>JAKZJZ010001455.1:0-27778 GCA_022702705.1 Papilionanthe hookeriana x Papilionanthe teres | reverse complement strand
GCAACAACTCTCGCATCAAGCCACACTTCTCCGAGCTAAGGTATGAGTTAACTATTCATCCCGAGCCTCCGGAGATTCTCCATTTCAAATGCCTTAGTTTCAATGCATGTTAGCCGTATAGATGTGTTCGTCTCTTCAAGACGAATCCATGGAGCATAAGAACACGAAAATCCATCGAGAATCGAGCGAGATCTGTGGATTTAGCTGTGGACTCGCCCTGTGCAGAACACTGGGACGATGAACGGATGCCGTCCATTCGATACACGCGCGCACCTGGACGGCCAGGATCGCGTCGACCAGAGACCCGTACGAGAACCGCGGGCCCGGCCGCCGACTCGGACGGCGGCGTCGAACTGGGAGCGCGACACGCGCGGCGTGAGCTCGCCGAGGTCGACGCGGCGCCGCGTGGATAAATAGAAAATTAGTGGTATTTTTCTATTTATTTAATTCCCTAAACTTCAAAAATTCATATCTCCGTGTAGAAAAATCACAAAAATAAAATAAAAATACCTCTCGCTTCAAAGTGAATGTAGGAGAATAATGTGAAAAGAAATCATTTAATTTAATTAAGTATTTTATTTTTTATGATTTATTTACTTTCTCGCATACATTTAATTCTCCATGCATGTATACAATTCACTACGGTACGAGACCATGTGCTTTAGCCTCCGAACTTGGGAACATTCCCGAATTTTCCAAGGTCGTAGGCCATCTCTCGCGAAAAGTTATTTATTTTTCAAATGCATGTTGTCGTTTTCGAGTATTTTAATTCCAAAAATTAAGCATGTTGTGAAATAAATTCTAGAAATATTTGGTGATGTTCCTTAGCGACTAGAGAACTCTAGGAAAAATAAGACTCGAGTTAATTCACTCGTATTAACCCTAATCGGCTTAAACACCTAAAATAGTCTTTAATTAATTAGAGTTAACCTGTGCATCAAATTGACTTGAAATCAATTCTCCACTGACCTTTAGGATCGCAGGAATCCACCATAAAAATTCAAGTCAATCGACTTCGTTAGCCCCACTAATCGGGTCGATTAAGCCACTTAGCCATTTTAAACTTTAAAAATTCATAACTTTTAAAATACTTTTTTAAAATTCACCAAATTGGTTTTGGAGCCTCTCTCGATATCAGGGGAACCTAAGAAAATTAAAATTTTAATTTTCTAAAAAAGTTGATTTTTAATAATATTTTAATATTTTTAATAATTAAAAAATAATAAAAATCACAAAAATAATAAAATTCACCAAAATGTCACATTTTGAATTTTAATCACTTAGGAACAAATCCCACATTTTTCCTAAGTCTATTTAGTGAGATATTAAATTTTAAAGCCCTAGGGTAATTTTAAAATTAAAAAAATGTATTTTCTAGCATTTTCACTAAAATAATGATTATAAATCATAGAAAAATCAAAAATTGCAAAATTTGATTCTCTGGTTTCCTGATATCAGAGAGATTTTTAAAAAAATATAAAATCCATTTTTCAACATTTATTTTATTTTTAAATTAATTAACACTCCAAAACTCAAAATAATTATAATAAAAATAATATAATTCAAAAAATCACCAAAATTGGTCCAAGTGCTTCTCTGGTCATTAGGAATGTCCCCTAATTTTCTTAAGGACTGAAACTTTTCCCTTGGTCATGTTATCAAATTTTCCTTGAAAATCTCTATTTTCCACCAAAAATAATTATATAAATAAATTAAATACAGAAAAATCACATTTTCTCCTCTCATGTCTTTATCGACATATGAGTAAAGTCACATAAAAATTTCAAGTTCATTTGAGTTCAATTTAGTGAGTTATGAAATTATTAAGCTTAAAGGGTAAAATGAGTAATTAAAATCTTTAATCCTTAATTAAAACTTTAGGTTTGATAAAAAATCAACAAGTAAAATATTTGATCCTAATCTGATTTGGATGATTGAAATTTAAATAATTAAAGGGTAGAAACCCATTAAACAATTTCAAAATGATTAAACTTTAATTAAATAATGGATTAAATTGAAGAATAATAAAATCGAATCATTAAAATAAGGGATATTTATTAGGAAGAGATTTATTCTTTAATTTAAAAATCCCTAAATTAATTATATCAACTAATATTCAATGTTTAATTAAAATGATAACTCAAATTTAAAATATTAAAAGACTTAATTTCAATTAAAATTAAAAATAAAGTAAATTAAAGATAAATTAAATTAAGATTAAATTTAAAAATTAAATTAAATTAAATTAAATAATTAAATTAAATTAAATTAATTAAAATTAAATTAAATTAAATTAAATAATTAAATTAAATTAAATTAAATAATTAAATTAAATTAAATTAAAAAAAATTAAATTAAATTAAATTAAATAATTAAATTAAATTAAATTAAACAATTAAATTAAATTAATTAAAATTAAATTAAATTAAATTAAACAATTAAATTAAATTAAATTAAATAATTAAAATTAAATTAAATTAAATTAAATAATTAAATTAAAGTTAAATCAAATCAAATTAATTAAACATCAAATCAAATTAAATTAAATTAAACTAAATATAAAGCAACCTCAACACTATTCCAAATTTAAACCCTTTAACTAAATCACAAACCATTTCGAACACCAACTCGCCTCGAAAACTTTCGTTATCATAACTCCTAAATGTAATGTTAAATGAAGTGTTACTTCACTTATAGGATATTCAAATGTCCTAACTACATCGAGCAAGATAACAAAACTCAATTCTCTGACGATTACTTCACGTGATTAATTAAATATATTCGGACTTAAAACAATCCTAGCGAAGATTAAAAGATGTTTAAAACTCGTTTTAAGCACTTCCTCAATATGATAAGATGTTTGTAAGAACAACCGAACTCTAATTGTTCTTCGATGAAGAAAATCGTCCTCAAATCAAAACACAAGAACCCGCACGTCATAAGAGACGACTAGCTATGTGATTAGGAATTCGGTAGAAAACCATAACCCTTTCCCTTAGCTTTTACCTATGAACTTGTTTAAATATTCTAATTGTGTTTTAAGTGCAGCTGGATGACGGAAGACCCTCCGTGCACGCTTTTATTTTATCGCAATTTACTTTCGCAATTTACTTTATCGCAAATGCAGCTTACTTTTCTCGCATGATAAAACAACCGTTGCATGAAAACCCACACCTTTAGGATAAGTCCCTAAAACTAAAACCAAAACTAAGTTAAAAGTCATTGCAAGATAAAATTCACCGCCACAACATTTCAAAAGATAAAACAACTCAAAATTTAATCACAAATGTAACACAAAACTACAATCGCAACTAAATTAAAACGTCCCGTTGGATGATCGGAATACCTCTGATGATGTAACCTACGTGTTGCTAACTGGATTTCCCACTGCCTAAATGAAAGTGTGGAACTCATTCAACTGAGTTTAAGCAAATTCATCCGGACTAAGTGAATCCGATAAAAATAATGATGCCTAAGGATGGAACCGCGGATCTTAACCGTGTCGTTATAATCAACTTTAAGATTTGTTTTAATTAAAACACAAAAAACACTTGGAAATTAAGATTTTCTCTAAACCAAAACACTTCTCTCATCCCCCGATTTATGATTTCTAAAACTAAACCTCTCGCAACAACAAGGAGCTCCTGAGTATGGTGAGCAAAGACGACCATCGTCATCAGCAAAACCCGAGTCTACATCGCCTAAACATTTCTTAGAATTAAATAACTAAACCATATGACTTCGAGGTAGCTTCGCCTAGTGCAACATAAATCCTCAACCTTTTGTTAGGCATTTGCATTGCAAATTAAGCCCTAACCGGCCTTTAGATTACGAGGTAGTCGTCCGATACGACATAAACCCTCACATCTTCGAGGCTATTTGTTTGATTTTATCATACAAATATAAGCCCTAATTAATTAAAATCAGCAAGATCGAAATACTAAATAAACATTGATGACTTTCCTAAATTCAAGCCAAACGATATGATAGTCGTGAAATTATCGAAGTTCACTTCGAATCACGGATTTCTCCTACCTTTTCTTCCTTTGGATTCACAAAACAAAAATGTTCCAAAATTTCGATCCATTCCCTATCGAAATTCCAAAATTCAATCTTTCGAAAACCTTAAACTTCAAATTCTCGAGAGCAGAATCATCGATTATTATCGAGAGTTTTCTTAGTGATTCCCGTCACTTAAGATGTAATTAACTATGTGGCTCGCCTCTATATGGAATTTTAAAGAACCTGTGTAATATAAACCCCGTTTTAATGTTTTCATATTAAGCAGTGGAAACTTGTCTTGCTTATAAAATTGGTTCACAGCACCAAACGGATGTCACTAATCTTCTAGTTTATTTAATCAAGCCCCACCATCATGCAGATGTGTCTATCCTTGAGGATAGTACACAGCTCAGGGTGCGGTGCTCGTTTATATAAACTATTCGGGATGCGAGATCGGCTTGATTTCATATCTTAAAATCTTCAAATTTAAAAATTATTTTTAAAATCAAATACTACTTTTCAAATTATTTATTTAAATTAAATTAAAATTCGCCGACGCATTTCGTTAAGCGACCCCTCTTCAAAATAAAACACGACCTAAAATAATAAAAAAATAATAAAAAAAAAAAAAAAAAAAAAATAAGCCGCACAGATTTCGCGCGACTCCACTGGGATAATTCCTCTCTCCATTATAATCAAATAATTCCGTTTTCAAAATCCAGTAGTGTATCCATGTCCCTAATGGATCAAACTACTCCTCCTTCCGTCGGAATACTATGTTCATTTCTATCTCGAACAAGTATAGCCAACATTCTCTCTGATTTAGGAGCCACCGCTGTAGACACCCCTAAACAGCAGAGGTTCCGAGATCCTTTTACCTCATTTCCGAGGTGGGTGGACCCCTAACAGTGTTAGCTTAGAGTGATCCTTCGAGCCTGGGAAGTCTCGCTTAAGACTTTCTTTTCCTTTCGAATCGGATTCCTTACCTTCTCTACACCTTTCGAACATTCCGCTCTAAATAAACAAACCCTCTAATAAGTGATTCTTTTAACGAATGATAAATGCATGAACAAAGAATGAGTTCGACTCTTCTCAATTCCTCTCTTTTCGTCCCGAAGAAAAGAAGCATAACTCGGACCGACAACCGTAATCTATCTGCAGTAAATGGAAGCCCCGAAACCGATTTTCTCCTTCACCAACGGACCGGACTTCGCCGTCTATAAGGATGAGCCGCCCGACAATGGGGTCATCCGATTTGGACGTGGATTCGAAAACACGAACGTCAAGGTCACCGACGTCTCCCTCTTCGCACCGACAAACAAGGTATCCGAAGCCGAGGAGCCACCGCTCGAGTTCAACCTCAGTCGACCCAAGAGTTTCCTCCCCGCAAAGGGTCCCGACTAGGAGGAGTACCGCCGTCCGAAGGAGGACCGTTCTCACTACCCCCACCGGTCTAGTTGTTTCGCACCTACCCCGACTTCCGCCAAATCAAAGGGGAAAGAAATCCGTAACTATGGTAAACCCGTTACCGCGGAGGGTACGGATCTTCCCGTAAGACCTTCTCGTCTTCGAAATCGGGTCCAAGCTCGAAGATTCCGTCGCCGACAAAGACCCAAAGAAGAAATAGAAATAGTAGGATCGCCGTGGAAGCCGTAGCCGCCGAGATCGCTTCCCGAGGAAATTCCGCAGTTGCCGAATATACACCACCGCCCGACTACATACCACTTTCGGGAGGAAGCAGTTCCATCCCCTCTCCGCCGCAGGATGAAGAGAATGTTCGAAAGATTGCCGCCACATTACCACAGCCCCGCATACTACAACGATACCGCAAGAAAAGAATCGTAACTACGCCGTTCGCTCGACCGCAAACTTTGGTGTAAAAGCTAGCCGAAGAAGGAAAATTGCCCCGTGTCGAAATTCTACGAAGGATGTGGACGGTGCCGCCAAATCCCGTCTCGGGCCCCGAGTAGAACCCGCCGTCATGATGGAAAAGCCAAGCAAGAGAATGAAGGCTAGCCCGCCCGTCGTAGTATCGGATTGACGGACAGGAGGATACCACCTTCCAAGATTCGGCCGATGCACCATCCGGCCGCAGACCTTCTCGCCGCGAAGGATGGTGCGGCGTCCCACTACGGCGCATCGAGACCGAAACAGCAGCACTCGAGAGAGAAAGTCTCGCCAGAGGCTTCGAATCCGAAGAAAGCGCTACCGCGATGAAGGGGACTCGTGAAAAGGGACCCGCAACCATCGTACGACAACCACAAAGATACACGTAAAGCTCCGCTAGAAGATGCCATGGAAAAGCCGAGAACCGACATCCGACGGCTAGCAAAAGAAAGAGAAGAAAAGTTCGGAGATGAGATCGACTCATCGGAATTCATGGACAACGAATATGCAAATCAACATGGTCGAGACACGAGCTTCATCATCTTCTCAAGGTGCTCCCGCAGCTCGCGTAAAGAGAGGAGCCGGAACCGATGAAGAGACAAGCCTTCAGAAAAGGACGACACGATCGCTCAAATGGCGAAGAGGATGGAAGAGATGGCCATAGCCTCTAGCCACTCTCCAAAGTCAAGTACAACCACATGTAGAGACACCCCTGCAGGTCATTCACATCGTAGACTGAGGGAAGGAAATTACATCCGTCAATGGGGATGACCAACCGAAAAGGATACAACACAAAGTATGATCCCCGAAAAGGATATCAAGAACTCGTGTAACAAGAAAAGGCGAGAAGCCCTAAGACAATCGAAGAACGGACATCTATTCGGACGGCAGACCTTACCCGAAGAATTCGACGCCGTCCAATACTCCAAAGGGCTTCGTACCACCTCTCGTTTAAAACCTTCGACGGAACCGGAACCCCCGACAAGATGTCGCACACTTTCGTGCCGCTTGTCGCAATGCCGGCGGAGCGATGCGCTACTCTTCCGACAAGCTCGTTAGCAGCTTGTCGTGGATCGCCTTCGACCGGTATGCGTACTACCCAACGGATCCGTAAAGACATTCTCGTAGCTAGAGAGCCTCTTCATTAAGCGATTTGTCGGAGCTCAAGCACCACATCACTATAGTGATTTAGTGGTGAGAAACAAAGGCCGAATGAAACTCTAGTGGATTACATACTTCGATGGAGAAATTTAAGCATGAAGTGTGAACCACAACCGCAAGAACAACATGCAATGCCGCATCTCGCTTAAAAGCATTCACGGCCCGATAAGCACTTCTCCTCAAGGGATTCACTATTAAGACTTTCGAGAAGTTGTTAAGCAAGGCCGGAAGCTTGCAAGAAGAGGCGAAGCAACTAAGTTTCGCCGACAAGACGGACAAGCGAGGCCGGTGAAGACTTTCGAAAAGAAATCCGTGGTCGTCAGCAAGAATTGACAAAGGCAAACAACCGATGCAAATACCACCGTAACGGCCGCAAAGAACCACAACAAAATTACCAAAGAACTCCCGGTCCAAATCTATCATTGCCTCCGCAAAGATGAACAACCGTCTCGTCCGCGACGTACATCGAAGGAGCTTCCGAGCAGCAGAATATCCGTTCAAGAATGAAGCAAGCACTCAAAGATGTTCCGTAGCTTAATGAAAACTCCAGATTTCCACTCGCTGGAGCCCAAAAGACCGGAGGAAGTCAACAAGAAAGGTGATCCCAACTTTCGCCCCTACCATCTGATGCTCGGGCACAAGATGTAAGACCGCATTACCTTCAAAAGTCGGCTCAACGACAACCTTCGAAAAGGAAATATAACAATCCCGAAGGAGTACATGAAGGAACCCCGTAAAGGAGGTTCCGTCAATGTTATCTCAACCGATCCCGTCATCCCGATGCATCCCTATGCAACCGACGATGGATGGACTACCGCCTCGACGAGATCTTCGAAGAAGATTTTAGACAACATCCGAACCGCTTCGGTGCGAGCTTCAATCCGTAGTTCGAGACCCGTTAAACCGGTACTATCACTCGCGATGTAAGAACCACCTCGACAGAGACAATCGAAGAGAAGAAGAAAATCGACGAAGAAGAGGGGACCGAGATTCCTAAGGCTGCGACTAGGGCCGCTTATCCTAGATAGTCTTGCTTCCGATTCGGGGAGAAATCCCTCGAACCTCTCGATTTTGTATGATTATCTCGCTCACTTCTGTGGGATCATATAATGATAAGGGTGATGGCGTTGGCTACGTTCTGACTCGTTTCTAACGATTACGTAACTAGCGACAATCCGGCGTCGATTTCGATACCAACAACAATTCTCAAATCATACATGATCTCGACGATCAAAATGACGAAGAAGGCATCCATCAAGGAGGCTACGAGAGTTCAACAAGCAACTGATCTATCTCGTGAGTTTCGAGGAGCTCCAGCTACGATAGTAGTTAGAGCCTTCGCATTTGGAAGATAATCCGTAAGAGCCACTCATTCCGATTCAGGAGGAAACACCAAAGAAACTCAACACTAGATTCGAAGAAATTACGTAAGTCAACCTAAGAAGTGGAAAAGTTCTACCTCCAAGAATGGGTCCAAAAGACAAAGGAAAGGTGTGGTTGTTCAAGAAGAACCAACCCCAGCAGAAGACATACCCATTCGAGAAGAAGCCGAGACGCACGAGAATAAAGCGGACTACAACGTGCTAGCCCATCTTAGGAAACTACCGCCAAACCGAGCATTTACGATGCTCTCATCTTATCAAAGGAGATGAGAGAAGCTTCCGATCAAGGCCTTACTTGATCCCGAATTTGCTTAGCTCAAATGGCCGGAGATTCCTTAGATGAGGCTTGCTCGTTAAAGGAACAACGAGGTGTCACCTTCACGTACAATGACCTACTACTTGGGATGACAGATCACAACCGACCGTTGTACATTTCGGGCTTACAATCGGGAAGTTTACGCTCTCCGCAGTATTGGTGGATCCAGGAGCATCAATCAATATAATGAGTCTTCGAACACTAAGCATACTTGGAAATCGATGCTCGCAGCTCGAGGCCGACAAAATGTTATTAAGAGGATTCAACCGTAAAGGAGAAAGAGCCCTCGGGTCAATAACGCTACCGATGAAGACCTGTGATTTAGCAAAGACAACCGCAAAATTTCATATAATCGATTCGAAACGTCGTTCAACGCTCTACCGGCCGACCATGGATACATGAAAACAGGATGGTACCATCATCTCTACATCGTTGCATCAAATATTACGATGGAGGGGAATGCAGGCATCAAAGGAGACTTACAACCATTCTCCGTACATGAAATCGGAATCTATGAAGATGCAATCTTATTATGCACCGCCAAAGAAAACAATCTTCTCCAGAGATACCGTAACAAATAAAGCAAAGAAAGTTCGTGACAACGAAGAACCTCGAAGTTCTAGTCCAACAAGCCACTCACCACTCCCTTCCGCGAGATGGTGAAGGTTTCTCCACAACTCGCATCCGAGGTCGAGGCCGGGGACGAGGCCGTGGTAGAGACACTAGGACAATTGGACTTAAGAAACCAACCATCAATGTCGATCGGGATGATAGTTCCGAAGAAGAAAAAGAAATCAAGCAAGAAGCAAGAAGAATAAGTCGAAAGAAGCCGCAATACAAGATCTCCCTCGAAGATGAAAAGAATGAAGAATACAAATCAATGTACGAGAAGATTAACCACTACGTACATACTATGACCCTAACTCCGATCCATTCTAATAAGATCGAGGGTATGGAGGTCAAAGAGGTACGTAGTGACTCGTGCAAAGCCGATCAAATTCTACCGTGGTGCTTCTTCTTCCAAAACCGAGAATAATGTACAATTCGAAGATGTCACTTCATCGAATTAATGGAATTACCTTTCGAGTGGTACTTCCCCGTGTTCAAAATTTAATTCAACGTGGTTTCTTACCTCGACAATGGACAAAAGGCCAATCACAACATTTCGAAAAGTTATGGAATAACTCCGCCGTCCTCCCAATTCAAAGTATCGACTCGGATCTCTACGCAGGGTCGGCCGACGATACCGAATTTTGCTTGGTTGTCACTCGCAAATCCAATGAAAACCGCATGGAAACTACCGACGAACTCGAAGATTTACAAATCGAGACGCTCCACCGTAATTCGAAGAAGAAATTAAATCCACAATACATGAGTTAATGGAAGTTAACTTAGTACTAGATGAAGAGCCTAGACCTACCTTTCGTTAGCTCCTTACTCAACAAAGAAGACTCCTGAGAAATAATCAAATTGTTAATGGAATTTAAAGACCGCTTTGCTTGGAGCTACGATGAAATGCCGTGATTAGCTCCAGCAGGTTGCAGTCCATAAGCTAGAGTAGATCCTACTTCGTCCCTAGCCGTACAAGGTCCCTAAGAATGCGTCCGGAAATCGAACAACAAGTCATACACGAGTTAAAAAGCTAATAGACGCTAAATTTGTCCGCGAAGAACAATACCCGACCCGGCTAGCCAACGTAGTGCCGCCGAAAGAAGAATGGTCGATCGTAATTTGTGTGGACTTCGCAGATTTAAACAAGGCATGTCCAAAAGATGAATTCCCTCTACCGATTCCAGAATCGATGATCGATATTGCTTCGACACATGAAATATTCTCATTCATGGATGGATCTTCGTGATACAACCAGATAAAAATGGCTCCGTAAGATGAAAAACTTACAAAGATTCGAACGCCGATCGGAGTATTTTGCTACACAAGTGATGCCATTCGGATCGAAGAACGCAGGAGCAACCTACCAAAGAGCAATGACAAGAATTTTTGATGATCTCATCCACAATCAAGTCGAGTGCTACGTGGACGATGTCGTCATCAAAAGCAAAGTAAAGGAAAACCACCCGTATGATTTCGAGAATTGTTTTCGAACGATTAAGACAATGTAACCTTAAGATGAATCCCTTAAAATGCGCCTTCGGCGTCACCTCCGGAAATTCTTAAGATTCGTCGTCCGACATCGTGGAATTGAAATCGACCCGGAGAAGATTAAAGCCATCTTAGAAATGCCGCCTCCCAAAACCTTAAAACAACTACGATCTTTTCAAGGGAAGCTCGGCATATCTTCGACGCTTTATCTCAAACCCGTCGTAGGTGTCACCTTTCTCGCACTAGCTAAAAAGGACGCCAAATTTATTTCGGGAAGAGAAATGCCGTAAGGCCTTCGAAGACATTAAACAATATTTAATGACACCTCCCGTCTTAGCAGCCTCTGGCCTCAGTGTGATCACGATACTTTACACCGCGGCTCTAGACGACTCTCTGAGCTCCGTTAGCCTGTGTCAATGATGAGGGTAAAGAAAATGCTCTTTACTACTTAAGCCGTCGTTTACTTCCGACGTGAGGTAAGGTATCCCGCGATCGAAAAGCATTGTTCGGCCCCGATCTTTGCCGCTCAAAAGCTCGTGCACTACATGCTTTCTCACAAGGTCAACTCCGATTTCGAAGTTTAATCCATCGCAATACTCGATGACTCGTCCAACACTTTCCTACAGACTTGCCGCATGGTCAATGATATTATCGCAATTCGATATAACTTTCGTGCCTCTCGCGCGCCGTAAAGGGACAAGTCTTAGCAGCACTTCCTCGCAAAGACACCCTTTACCGCCGAATCTCCTCTCAACGATGATCCGCCGCATGAACAAATAATGAGCCTAGAAGACCCCCGATGATCGACGTTGGGAATTGTATTTCGACTGAGCATCTTCAAGCACACAAAGACGAAGAATCGCAAGTGATAGCTGCCCGGTAAGGCAGAATCTGCCAATCTTTATAACACCGAGCGGGGATGTTAAGATACTCCTACCACTGACGTAACCGTGTACAAACAACGGCGTAATACGAAGCCCTCATAACGGGATTGGAATTAACCATTCAAATTGGGATAACAGTACATCAACATCTACGGATTCACAAGCTTAATCATTCAACAGTATCGCCGTGACAATACAGCAATTTTTAAACCAAGACTCGAACAATACTTCCAAGATGCCATACAACATGCTGAAACGTATTCCAAATGTGACAATCTACAAAATTCCTAGAAAAGAGAATGCTTTAGCAGATGCTTTAGCCCGTCTCGCAAAAGAATTTGCCTCGTTCGCAAGATGAATCAGTTGGAAGTGTCGGCTCACTGACGTCGTGTCCTATCACAACCGACATGACATACGTACACAAATCAAGAAAAGAAAAAGAATCACAGCAGTAGCTGATGTAAAAACACGAAGATCGAGCGACAACCATCGATGATTACCCGCAAACGCAGAGCTACCGTACGATAGTCGTCGTCCATCGCATCAAGAAAAGAACTCGTCTTACGCATTAATAAACAACACATTATACGTAAGGTCTTTCGATCAAATGCGGCTAAGGTGCCTAAGCTGGTCCGAGGCCCGTGAAATCGTTAAAGAGGTGCATTCGTGACTCCGTGGCGCTCACCACGGTCCAAAGATGAAGATGAAAATTAAAAGACTAGGGTACTACCTGCCCTCGATGATGACCGACCGCATGAAAATCGCCAAGAGCCGTCACCAATGCCAAGTGCACTGGAGTGGTTCTACATCAACCTCCAAATGTGCTACACCCGACAACCGCGTCGCGGCCGTTCGAATGTCAGGTACGTATATAATGGGTCCGATAGAACCACCATCTTCAAAAGGACATCGTTTCATTCTCGTAGCCTACAGATTACTTTTCCAAGTGTGCAGGCGCCCACTCTAGAGAAGTGAAAGCACACCACGTGCTACGCTTTTCAAGAACCAAGTTATCTACCGTTTCGAGTGCCGCGCAGATCATCTCGTATAATGGGTCGCATTCGAAGCACACAAATCAACAATTTTGTCGAGAGACACTGAATCGACCGGCGATACTCAACAATTTACTACCCAAGAGCAAACGGCCTCGCCGAGGCTTTTAATAAAACTCTCGTTCAAATCTTAAAGAAAACCTCGGACGATAATAAGAGAAATTGGCACGAGAAATTGTTAGAAGCCTTATGGGCCTACCGGACAACCTTCGAACCCCTACTCAAGCTACACCTTACGCTCCGGTGTATGGGTCCGAGGCAAAGGTTACCTTTTAGAGGTTCAGCCTTCCTTCACTCGTAATCGCAATCGCAAACAAGATCACGACGAAGAAAACGCCGACTACGACTCGAAGAATTAGAAAGCTTGAAGGGAAAAGACTTGCAGCCAGCAATTGAATTTAGAACTATACCAAGCTAAGATGGTTCAAGCCCATGACAAACTGGTCCGCCCAAGAACCTTCAAGGTCGGTGACTTAGTTCTCGTTCTTAAGAGACCTATTCTCGCACACCGCAAGATAGAGGAAAATTCGAACCCACTCGGGAAGGACCGTTTCGTGGTCGAAGCAAGATACTCAGGAGGTTCCTACCACCTAGTGAATCGCCGTGGAGAACGACATATGCTTCCAATCAACTGACGATACTTCGAAAAAATATTACGCTACCCGATGTTTCGAAGGAATGAATTCTTCATCCCTAAGAAACACGGTGAAGTAATTACTTATGATTGGGTCCGAACTCAATAATAAAATGTGCTAAGATAAATAAAATCATGATAATTAAGTTTTCCTTGTTTTCTTTTTCAAATCAAGATCTCTTTCCGGATCTTATCTTACTTCATTCCTGTTAAATTTCAAAATATAAGAATAATAAAAAATGTATCTTTAATAAACATTTTCTTAATGTTCTTGTTCTAAGATGTACTCTCGATCCTTTTCCTTGTCTTTTCGCAGGAAATGTCGAACCGGCGGTCGGTCTTGAACTTTAAGAATGGCGTAAGCCTCGCACTCGATGAAAAGAGGGTGAAAGATGGAGCGATAATCGAGATCGACTCGCATTTCGCACCGACAGCCTACAAGACGAGGAAAGTGACCGGGTCCCGCTAACCGAGAAGAACTACCCTAGCGTACAAAGGATGAAAGTGGGTGGCCCAAGCCACCAATCCAACAACAAGAAAAGAAAAGCAAACACCGAAGAAGACAAGAAAATGAAGTCCGTAGTCACTACAAATGAGGGCGGTGCTCGCCGCCGCCGCGCCCGCAGAGATTCAAGAAGTTCGAACGGCTACTCTCACGTGCCCACGCAACGAAGAAATAAGAATCGCCGCATCCGTAAAATGTTAACAAAACTAGCTCGCGACCAACATGCGATGAGATACTCAGCTAATGCCAGCACTCACATTTCAAGGACACCGGTTCACCAGAACTCGAAAAAGGAGGCCGCCTCCTAGAATAACGTAGAAGAACTGTGGAAATCTCCGAAGATCGAAGAAAGAAGGCTACCACGCCACCGGATAGAACCACCAAGCAAGCACATGACCTAGTCGCAGTAGCAACCCCGGGATGTCCCGACGTGCATCATCCCCGAGGAGCCAAGGTATGCAGGGGAACGTGAAGGGATCGAACCATATATCCCACAATATGTCACAAGGCCTCGCCATCTCAGCATCATTCCGAATACGAGCCGGAGAGGATGCGAATGTCGAAAAGAAAACTTTCGAATACTTCGAGAGAATTAAAGGAAGAAGAATCAACATACTCGAAGGCCTCGAGCTACACACCGACGTATTCTCGCAGTATGAACAACAAAGAAATCGTGGACTCGTATCCGGATCCGAAAAGAATGGGCCGAGCAGCCGCCCGAGGGAAAACACATACTCGAACCCCGGAGATGGATGCCGTGGAAAGGAAGAATCACAATACAATGCGGATGTCGCTACAACTTCTGCCGAAGACAGAAGGGAAACCCACCAGGATACTTCGTCATGGGCAAGTAGATCCGATGCCATTAGTTATCAAGAGAATGGTGAAAAGATCGATAACATGGAGGGTACCGCCGTAGATCGTATACCCAATACCGCATTATCAACATCTACAAACAGTAGTGACCGCATACCCCCACATATTGATCACCACGACTTCGTCGACCTTCGCACGGTTTCTTTTCGAATGAGTGCAACATCATGTTCGTGATCCGACCTCCGGATAAGCAGTCCCGGTGAGTTCCGAGGGCCAAGAAAGATACCTTTACCGGTGGGTTCCGTCATGATACTACAAGGTAACGGAGCAGTATATCGCAAAGCATCGCATACCGTAGGTGCCAGCGGAGCGAATCTCGCTACTTTCGGAGGATGGACGACAAGAAAATACCTTACCATTTCCAACCTGCATCCGTAGCTAGAGAACCTCCCGCCTTACGAACCGTGAGTTACATGGGAAATATCACACCTCCAACGTATATCCAACTGGGCATCCTCGCCAAGGATGGCTTGAAGGTGATGTTATCGACCATGTACCTCACTATTCGTACATGGATTTTCGACGATGATTCTTTTCGATGGATCAACAAAGATCATACACGATCCGTTTCGAGTCTACATGGATTGTATGAAATATATTCCGCATCGAGTCGTACGACGTATTTTCGACATGATCGGAATGAAAGCGACCATGTCACGTTTTCGCCTTCACCTCTTTTGTGCAAATTGATTGGGAAACGCCATTAAAGTTAAATGAACTTTCGAACAAAGAACGTAAAAGAAAAAAGAGAATAAAAGAAAACTTTCTAAAAAAAAAAATCCGAAAATGACAAACACCAAGTTCACATGAACATTAAATAAACAATAAAATAAAATTGAACCATTAAAAGATAAACGAAATCAATCTCAAGTCAAATCCTCACCAAATTCCAAATCCAATCTCGATCAAGTTTCAAACTCGATCTTTCAAATTTCAAATCAAATCTTAAATCAAATTTCAATCGAGTTCAAACTCATCATTCCAAATCTCAAATTCAATCTTTCCAGCATTTCGCATCTCGAATCAAATATCAATCAAATCAAATTCAAAACTTTGGGTCGAGGATTTTACATCCAAGACCGCACTCGCTTTAGGATTCTCTTCCTATCGCACCGAAATACATCAAAATTCAAAACTTTCGGGTCGAGGATTTTACATCCAAGACCGCACCGCTTTAGGATCCTTTTCCTATCGCACCGAAATACATCAAAATTCAAAACTTTCGAGTCGAGGATTTTACATCCAAGACCGCACCGCTTTAGGATTCTCTTCCTATCAGCACCGAAATACATCAAAATTCAAAACTTTCGGGTCGAGGATTTTACATCCAAGACCGCACCGCTTTAGGATTCTCTTCCTATCGCACCGAAATACATCAAAATTCAAAACTTTTGGGTCGAGGATTTTACATCCAAGACCGCACCGCTTTAGGATCCTTTTCCTATCAGACCGAAATACATCAAAATTCAAAACTTTTCGAGTCGAGGATTTTACATCCAAGACCGCACTCGCTTTAGGATTCTCTTCCTATCAGCACCGAAATACATCAAAATTCAAAACTTTTGGGTCGAGGATTTTACATCCAAGACCGCACCGCTTTAGGATCCTTTTCCTATCAGCACCGAAATACATCAAAATTCAAAACTTTTGGGTCGAGGATTTTACATCCAAGACCGCACCGCTTTAGGATCCTTTTCCTATCGCACCGAAATACATCAAAATTCAAAACTTTTGGGTCGAGGATTTTACATCCAAGACCGCACCGCTTTAGGATTCTCTTCCTATCAGCACCGAAATACATCAAAATTCAAAACTTTTGGGTCGAGGATTTTACATCCAAGACCGCACTCGCTTTAGGATCCTTTTCCTATCGCGACCGAAATACATCAAAATTCAAAACTTTTGGGTCGAGGATTTTACATCCAAGACCGCACCGCTTTAGGATCCTTTTCCTATCGCACCGAAATACATCAAAATTCAAACTCTTTTCGAGTCAAGGATTTTACATCCAAGACCGCAACCGCTTTAGGATCCTTTTCCTATCGCACCGAAATACATCAAAATTCGTACTTTCGGGTCGAGGATTTTACATCCAAGACCGCACCGCTTTAGGATCCTTTTCCTATCGCACCGAAATACATCAAAATTCAAACTCTTTCGAGTCAAGGATTTTACATCCAAGACCGCACCGCTTTAGGATCCTTTTCCTATCGCACCGAAATACATCAAATTCAAAACTTTTGGGTCAAGGATTTTACATCCAAGACCGCACCGCTTTAGGATTCTCTTCCTTCGCACCGAAATACATCAAAATTCAACCTTTCGGGTCGAGGATTTTACATCCAAGATCGTATCGCTTTAGGATCTTTTCCCTATCGTAATGAAATACATCAAATCGAATTCAAATTTCGAGGTTAAGGATTTTACATCCAACACCACTTTGCTCTGAGATATCTTCTCATTGCAACGATTCAATCTAATCAATTCAATCTTCTTTCGAGGTTGGAGATGTTACATCTAAAACCTCAAAATCCTAATTTTCATTCCAAATCAAATCCCTCAAATTAATTTTGACAAAACTTCAATCTAAATCAAACTCCAAACTAAAATTTAAACTCACACATCAAAACATAAATCGAAACAAAATAAAATCTAAATCGAAATTCCTCGCATCATGTGATTCGAGATTTACCTCCTTTTCCTTTCCCCAACGAGAGTTCAAGAAATCTCCTGGCTCCGCAGATATACTCGACACTCCCCAGCCAGAACTCTTCTTACTTCGTCCCAAGTTCGTCACTGACATCCGTGTTGGTTTCGTTGATCGCTTCTG
The DNA here is from genome assembly GCA_022702705.1 of Papilionanthe hookeriana x Papilionanthe teres. Lineage (NCBI taxonomy): Eukaryota > Viridiplantae > Streptophyta > Magnoliopsida > Asparagales > Orchidaceae > Papilionanthe > Papilionanthe hookeriana x Papilionanthe teres. Next base: position 10,149 of record JAKZJZ010001455.1, on the reverse strand, counting down.
GCCAACACCAATACGCGCTGTGCTCCGTCACCACCACACCTATCGGGTCCATTTGTCGACCTCATTTTCGATGAGGTCTTCCTTCTTCTTTTTAAGCTAGGATCTGAGCTTCAGCTTTTCCTTCGACTATCTTAGAGGACTAGAATCGGGACCCGCCTTTTAGAAATTCAAACCACTTCTAAACTCCCCGCAAACTCCACAAATTCGACTATAGACCCCTAATCACCTGTGAGGGTCGAAATCAAATGCGGAAGTTTAAAGGATGAGTTCCTATAGTGACTCTTCGTCCTCAGTGACTCACCCCCGGGCGGTCCGGTCCGACGAGGGGGCCGACTTACATTACACTTACACACTACATTTCCACACACTTCCTAAAACCACACCCATACCCAACTTAACCTCCCGACTCATGTGGGTGATTCACATGGATGGTCCTTAACCCCCTAAGCCCTCGCAAGAGGTGTAGAACAACATAACGAATGCCTCAAATGAGTCCTTTCATGGCTCATATGGGCTTGAAATGGCTTCATGGCTCAACCAAAATGATTTCACCCCACCCAAATTCACCCAATCTTCAATTTCCCAAATTTTCAATTTTCGACCCCCGGACCCTACACCTACTAAACCTACCCAAAACCCTCGAATTACCCAAATTTTCGTAAAATCTCCAGCATTACCTAAAATTTTCCAAAATCAATCCCAAACACCTCCACATCACTCAAATTGATCATCCATACCCAAAAATACCAAAAATTCCAAGAAAACCCCCCAATACCCTCCAAATACCCAAAATACCCTTCTGCCTAAAAATCCAAAAATTCAGAAAATTCCCAGAAAATTCCAGTAAAATCCCAAATATTCCCAATTTCATTTTGTCCAATTACACCATGGGCCAATTTTGTCAATTTACCCTACTTTTGTCAAAACCCCCAAATCGACCCATTTTAACCCAAAGTGGACCCAATGTCAAACCAAACATACCCAATTGACCCCAATTTTGGTCCAATTCAATTCTAAACTTCAATTCAACATTCCCAATACCAATTTAGACCAAATCCAAGTCCAATTTGGTTGACATTTGGATCCAATTTCACTTTGGGCCTTAAAGCCCAAATTTGGACCCATGACCCAAACTTAGCCCAAACTAACCCAATTCAACTCCAATTAACCCCAAATCTTTTCTAAACCTTCCTTAACATCCTCATAAACAAAACACTAACATGATTTGCCCAAGATTTTGACCCAAACCCCACTCAAATTCAACCCAAAATCAAAAAGCCCAATTTCGACCTAAACCCAAATCTAACCCAAATAGGCCCAAACCCCAAAATTAAAACCCAACCAAAGCCAAAACCTCTTTGAAACACTCCCATAAACATTTCTTAATATTTATTTTACATCAATTTCAACCCTAGCCCAATATTGGCCCAAGTTAGCCCAATTCGACCTACATCGGCCCATTCACCAAAAGAATTCAAATCCAACCCAATTCAAGTCCAAACTACCCCAAATTTGCTTCAAGTCACTCATGACACATCCATGAGCTAAACCCAATAATTATTTGGCCCAACCTCTTTACAAAATTTCATCCCAAAATCCATTTTAAAATTCAAGAGCCCACTTTCCTAATCCATCTTAAAAGCCCATCTAAAACCCTTTCAAAAAGCCCAAAATTCTTCCAAGGCCCATATGACATTTCCCCTCATCATACTTTCAATTAAAATCATCCCTAAGTCCTAAATTCATCATCAAATAATTCCAAATCAAGCCTCATGCCAAATCACCCCTAAATACCAAAATTTTCCTTAAATCCATTTCCATGAAATCGACTTTACTTTTCCCAAGCCAAATGGAGCCATGGAGCCATGCATAAGCCATATGCAAGCCATGAGAGCCTCTTTACATGTCACCATGCCATTTTGGGCAAAAGGAGGAGGCTCTTTCCTTAATTCCTAAAGGTGATTAACCACTTCCATGTTTCCACTAAACCATGCTTAAGCCTAATCGTGCTTGATTGCGACTCGACCCTACCGATTATGCCGAGCCAAATCACTTTTCCTCAGCCAAAACCAGCCTCGGGTGGTGCACCCAGCCCAAATGGGTGGGTCGACCCATTTAGGTTCAAATCTAGCCATGCCCCATTCCACTTCGGATCAAAGCCTTTACACATGTCCATGGCCAATCGATCGCACAAACCTCCACTCTCGACCCACCCGACCTCGAGGGTGACCCATGCCGGCCGGCCGCCACCAGTGCCGCCGGAAAACACCATGGCCGAGAGCTCACATGTGAGCCAACATCGAAATTCTCACTTGCCGAGTCGCCCCATCCCTAGTGGTCACCACGGCCGATCTTCTCCTCACTCGCAGCAACTCGATCCCAAGCCCTAACTCCCTCGGGAGGCCTTCCACCCTCTCCTATTTAAACCCCTCACCCTCTCTGCCAAAGGAGAGCCAAGCACAAACCTCGCCGAAACTCGCCAAAATTGTTCCAAACCCTTCACCATCCTTAGAGCAGCTTGATTCCCGTGTCAATTTGCCCTAATCCCCACCAACAGAGCCCACTCTCTCAACCGAAATTCCACCCAAAACCGTGACACTTCGCCACAGCGAGCCAATCCTCAAATCGACCGGTCCTACACCTTCACCGGACCAAGAGGAGAAGTTTCCCACTCGAAAGCCCCATCTCCAAAGCCACCTAGCCTGCTCCAGACCTCCAAGCTTGTGGATCTACCGTGGTCACTTTCATAGCTAGTGCACCACTGCACTCAGAGACTTCATCCGGAGCTCACGGGACCCAATCGAAGGTGCAACAACTCTCGCATCGAAGCCACACTTCTCCGAGCTAAGGTATGAGTTAACTATTCATCCCGAGCCTCCGGAGATTCTCCATTTCAAATGCCTTAGTTTCAATGCATGTTAGCCGTATAGATGTGTTCGTCTCTTCAAGACGAATCCATAGAGCATAAGAACATGAAAATCCATCGAGAATCGAGCGAGATCTTAGTGGATTTAGTGTGGACGCGCTCTCGTGCGAGAACACTCGTGGACGATGAACGGATGCCGTCCATTCGATACACGCGCGCACGGACGGCCAGATCGCGCTCGACCAGAGACGGCATACGAGAACCGCGGGCCCGGCCGCCGACTCGATGGCGCGCGTCGAACGGGAGCGCGACACGCGCGTTTCGGAGTCGCCGAGGTCGACGCGGCGCCGCGCGGATAAATAGAAAATTAGGGTATTTTTCTATTTATTTAATTCCCTAAACTTCAAAAATTCATATCTCCGTGTAGAAAAATCACAAAAATAAAATAAAAATACCTCTCGCTTCAATGAACAGTAGGAGAATAATGTGGAAAAGAAATCATTTAATTTAATTAAGTATTTTATTTTTTATGATTTATTTACTCTCTCGCATACATTTAATTCTCCATGCATGTATACAATTCACCACTGGCATGAGACCATAGTGGCTTTTAAGCCTCCGAACTCGGGAACATTCCCCGAATTTTCCAAGGTCGAGGCCATCTCGTGAAAAGTTATTTATTTTTCAAATGCATGTTGTCGTTTTCGAGTATTTTAATTCCAAAAATTAGCATGTTGTGAAATAAATTCTAGAAATATTTGGTGATGTTCCTTACGACCGCAGAACTCTAGTGAAAAATAGGACTCGAGTTAATTCACTCGCATTAACCCTAATCGCTTAAACACCTAAAATAGGTCTTTAATTAATTAGAGTTAACCATGCATCAAATTGACTTGAAATCAATTCTCCACTGACCTTTAGGATCAGTAGGAATCCACCATAAAAATTTGAAGTCAATTGACTCGTTAGCCCCACTAATCGGTCGATTAAGCCACTTAGCCATTTTAAACTTTAAAAATTCATAACTTTTAAAATACTTTTTTAAAATTCACCAAATTGGTTTTGGAGCCTCTCTCGATATCAGGGGAACCTAAGAAAATTAAAATTTTAATTTTCTAAAAAAGTTCGATTTTTAATAATATTTTAATATTTTTAATAATTAAAAAATAATAAAAATCACAAAAATAATAAAATTCACCAAAATGTCACATTTTGAATTTTAATCACTTAGGAACAAATCCCACATTTTTCCTAAGTCTATTTAGTGAGATATTAAATTTTAAAGCCCTAGGGTAATTTTAAAATTAAAAAAATGTATTTTCTAGCATTTTCACTAAAATAATGATTATAAATCATAGAAAAATCAAAAAATTGCAAAATTTGATTCTCTGGTTTCCTTGATATCAGAGAGATTTTTAAAAAATATAAAATCCATTTTTCAACATTTATTTTATTTTTAAATTAATTAACACTCCAAAACTCAAAATAATTATAATAAAAATAATATAATTCAAAAAATCACCAAAATTGGTCCAAGTGCTTCTCTGGTCATTAGGAATGTCCCCTAATTTTCTTAAGGACAGAAACTTTTCCCTTGGTCATGTTATCAAATTTTCCTCGAAAATCTCTATTTTCCACCAAAAATAATTATATAAATAAATTAAATACAGTAAAAATCACATTTTCTCCTCTCATGTCTTTATTGACATATGAGTAAAGTCACATAAAAATTTCAAGTTCATTTGAGTTCAATTTAGTGAGTTATGAAATTATTAAGCTTAAAGGGTAAAATGGTAACTAAAATCTTTAATCCTTAATTAAAACTTTAGGTTCGATAAAAAATCAACAAGTAAAATATTTGATCCTAATCTGATTTGGATGATTGAAATTTAAATAATTAAAGGGTAGAAACCCATTAAACAATTTCAAAATGATTAAACTTTAATTAAATAACGGATTAAATTGGAAGAATAATAAAATCGGAATCATTAAAATAAGGGATATTTATTAGGAAGAGATTTATTCTTTAATTTAAAAATCCCTAAATTAATTATATCAACTAATATTCAATGTTTAATTAAAATGATAACTCAAATTTAAAATATTAAAAGACTTAATTTCAATTAAAATTAAAAATAAAGTAAATTAAAGATAAATTAAATTAAGATTAAATTTAAAAATTAAATTAAATTAAATTAAATAATTAAATTAAATTAAATTAATTAAAATTAAATTAAATTAAATTAAATAATTAAATTAAATTAAATTAAATAATTAAATTAAATTAAATTAAAAAAAAATTAAATTAAATTAAATTAAATAATTAAATTAAATTAAATTAAACAATTAAATTAAATTAATTAAAATTAAATTAAATTAAATTAAACAATTAAATTAAATTAAATTAAATAATTAAAATTAAATTAAATTAAATTAAATAATTAAATTAAAGTTAAATCAAATCAAATTAATTAAACATCAAATCAAATTAAATTAAATTAAACTAAATATAAAGCAACTCAACACTATTCCAAATTTAAACCCTTTAACTAAATCACAAACCATTCGAACACCAATTTGCCTCTCGAAAACTTTCGGTTATCATAACTCCTAAATGTAATGTTAAATGAAGTGTTACTTCACTTATAGTGATATTCAAATGTCCTACTACATCGAAGCAAGATAACAAAACTCAATTTCTGACGATTACTTCACGCGATTAATTAAATATATTTGGACTTAAAACAATCCTAAGCAAGATTAAAAGATGTTTAAAACCTCGCTTTAAGCACTTCCTCAATATGATATGATGCTCTGTAAGAACAACCGAACTTAATCGTGCTTCACGAAGAAAATCGTCCTCAAATCAAAACACAAGAACCCGCACGTCATAGAGATGACTAGCTATATGGATTATGAATTTGTAGAAAACCATAACCCTTTCCCTACCTTTTACCCATGAACTCGTTTAAATATTCTAATCGTGTTTTAAGTGCAGTCGGATGACCGGAAGACCCTCCAGTACGCTTTTATTTTATCAGTAATTTACTTTCGCAATTTACTTTATCGTAAATGCAGCATTTTTCTCGCATGATAAAACAACTCGTTGCATGAAAACCCACACCTTTAGATAAGTCCCTAAAACTAAAACCAAAACTAAGTTAAAAGTCATCGCAAGATAAAATTCACCGCCACAACATTTCAAAAGATAAAACAACTCAAAATTTAATCACAAACGTAACACAAAACTACAATCGCAACTAAATTAAAACGTCCCGTCGGATGATCGGAATACCTCTGATGATGTAACCTACGTGTTGCTAACTGGATTTCCCACTAGCCTAAATGAAAGTGTGGAACTCATTCAGCTTGAGTTTAGCAAATTCATCCGGACTAAGTGAATCCGATAAAAATAATGATGCCTAAGGATGGAACCGCGGGATCTTAACCGGTGTCGTTATAATCAACTTTAAGATTTGTTTTAATTAAAACACAAAAAACACTTGGAAATTAAGATTTTCTCTAAACCAAAACACTTCTCTCATCCCCCGATTTATGATTTCTAAAACTAAACCTCTCGCAACAACAAGGAGCTCTGAGCACTGATGGGCAAGCACGACCATCGTCATCGCAGAAACCCGAGTCTACATCGCCTAAACATTTCTTAGAATTAAATAACTAAACCATGTGACTTCGAGGTAGTTTCGCGCTTAGTGCAACATAAATCCTCAACCTTTTGTTAAGCATTTGTATCGCAAATTAAGCCCTAACCGGTCTTAAGATTACGAGGTAGTCGTCCGATACGACATAAACCCTCACATCTTCGAGGCTATTTGTTTGATTTTATCATACAAATATAAGCCCTAATTAATTAAAATCGGCAAGATCGAAATACTAAATAAACATTGTGACTTTCCTAAATTCAAGCCAAACGATAGGATAGTCGGGAAATTATCGAAGTTCACTTCGAATCGTTGATTTCTCCTACCTTTTCTTCCTTTGGATTCACAAAACAAAAATGTTCCAAAATTTGATCCATTCCCTATCGAAATTCCAAAATTCAATCTTCGAAAACCTTAAACTTCGAAATTCTTGAGAGTGTAATCATCGATTATTATCGAGAGTTTTCTTAGGTGATTCCCGTCACTTAAGATGTAATTAACTATGTGGGCTTGCCCTTATAGTGGAATTTTAAAGAACCTGGTAATATAAACCCCGTTTAATGTTTTCATATTAAGCATGGAAACTGGTTTGCTTATAAAATTCGTTCACGTACCAAACTGGATGTCACTAATCTTCTAGTTTATTTAATCAAGCCCCACCATCATAAGCAGTGTCTCATCCTTAGTGGATAGGTACTACGCTCGTGGTGCGGTGCTCGTTTATATAAACTATTTCGGGATGCGAGATCGGCTTGATTTCATATCTTAAAATCTTCAAATTTAAAAATTATTTTTAAAATCAAATACTACTTTTCAAATTATTTATTTAAATTAAATTAAAATTCGCCGACAGCATTTCGTTAGCGACCCCTCTTCAAAATAAAACACGACCTAAAAAATAAAAAATAATAAAAAAAAAAAAAAAAAAAAAAAATAAGCCGCACATGTGCATAATAAGCTGCATCTTCATGGATTCCAATTTCATGTACTGGAGAATGGTCAGCAAGTCACCTTCGATGCAATGTTCCCTCCATCGTAGTATTTCGATGCACCGATGTAGAGATGATGGTACCATCCTCGTTTTCATGTATCCACTGGCCGGCCCAAGAGAGCGTCGACGACGTTTCGAATCAATTATGTGAAATTTCGTGGTCGTCTTTGCGAAGTCACCGGTCTTCATTAGTAAGCGTTATCGATCCGAGGGCTCTTTCTCCTTTCCGGTCGAATCCTCTTAATAACATTTTGTCGGCTTCGAGCTCGCGAGCATCAATTTCCAAATATGCTAGTTGTTCGAAGACTCATTATATTAATCGATGCTCCCGGATCCACCAATACTCCGGAGAGTGTAAACTTCCCAATCAGTAATCGAAATGTACAACTGGCTTGGTCGTGGTCCGTCGTCCTAAGTAACAGTCATTGTCCGCGAAGGTGACACCTCATCGTTCCTTTAACGAGCAAACCTCATCTAAGGAATCTCCAGCCATTCGAGCTAAGCAAATTTTCGAATCAAGTAAGGCCTCGATCGTAGCTTCTCTCATCTCTTTTAATAAGACGAGAGCGTCGCAGCATGCTCGCCTGGTCGGTAGTTTCCTAAGATGGGCTAGCACGTTGTAGTCCACTTTATTTCCATGTGTCTCGATTTCTTCTCGAATGGGTACTTATTCTGTCGGGGTTGGTTCTTCCTAAACAACCACCTGCTTTCCTTTGTCCTTTGGACCCATTCTCGGAGGTAGAACTCTTCCACTTCTTAAATTAACTTCTGTAATTTCTTCGAATCTAAGTGTCGAGCTTCATCGGTGTTTCTTCCCGAATCGAATGACAGGTTCTTATGGATTAGCTTCTGAGTCCGAAGGCTCTAACTCTATCGTGACCGGAGCTCCTCGAAACTCGCAAATAGCATTCGTTGCTCGTCGAACTCTCGTAGCCTCCTCGATGGATGTCTTCTTTGTCATCGTGATCGTCGAGATTGTGTATGATTCGAGAATTGTCATTTGTATCGAAATCGATGTCCGGATTGTCGCTAGTTACGTAATCGTTAGAAACAAATCAAAACGTAGGCAACGCCATAACCCTTATCATTATAAGATCCCACCGGAGTGAGCAAATAACCATACAGTAGTCGAGGTTCGAGGGATTTCTCCCCCGAATCGAAACAACTATCCTAGGATAAGCAGCTCCCTAGCTCTAGCCTTAGAAGCCTCGCCTTCTCTTCTTCATCAATTTTCTTCTTCTCTTCAATCGTCTCCTCGTCGAGGTGGTTCTTCTATCGCAAGTGATAGTGCCGACTTGACAGTTTCGAACTCGAATCGAGGCTCGAACCGAAGCGGCTCGGATGTGATCCAAAATCTTTTTCGAAGACCTTGTCCAAGCGGTAATTCATCCATCGTCGGCCGCATATGGATCTATCGAACGATGAGATCGGCCGAGACAACATCGACTGGAACCTCCTTTCCGGGGTTCCTTCATGTACTCCTTCCGGATTGTTATATTCCCTTTCCGAAGATCGTCGTCGAGCCAACTTTTCAAGGTAATACAATCTTCTATCTTGTGTCCAAGCATCCAGTGGTAAGGGCAAAAGTCGGGATCACCTTTCTTGTTGACTTCTTCCGGTCCCTTAGCTCCTGGCAGCCTAGAAATCCGAGTCTTCATCGACTTCGGAACATTTTCAGACCGCCTCATTCTTGAATCGATATTCCCCGCTCGAAGCTCCCTTAATGTACGTTCCGGACGAGGCGGTTGTTCATACCGCCGAGATGACCGATAGCCGGGTCGGGTTGCCGGTACTCGTCGAGGTTGCCGCGCCGTCTCGGACGATATTTCAGATCGGCTGCTCGCCTTCGTCAACCGCCGCAACAATCCCGGATTTCTTTTCAAAAGTCTTCACAAGCCATTGTTCGTCTTTTTCTGATGAAACTTAATTGCTTTCGCCTCCTCTCGCAAGCTTCCGCCTTGCTTAACAACTTCTCGAAAGTCTTAATGGTAAATCCTCGAGGAGAAGTGCTATCGAGCCATGAACGCTCTTAGGCAAAATGCCGAACGCATGCAAGCTCTCAGTAACCGTGGCTCACACTTCATACTTTCAGTTTCTCCATCGAAGTATGTAATCCACCAAGGTTTCGTTCTGCTTCGATTCTCTACCACTAAATCACCTATAATGATGTGGTGCCGAGCTTCGCAAATCGCTCGATGAAGAGGTTCTCTAGTTTCCGAAAATGTCTTTACGAACCGTTCTGCAATTCCGCATACCAATCAAAGGCGATCCCCTCGACAGTCGTCGACAAATTGTCGAAGAGTAATGCATCACTTCCGTCGCGCATTGCAACAACCGGCACGAAAGTGTGCAACATGCCGCCTGGGGTTTCCTGCTCCATCAAAGGTCTCAACCGCAGGTGGTACTAAGCCTTCTGGTATCGGGACACCGTCGAATTTTTCAGTGTAAGGTCTACCCGTCCAAATGGATGTCCCGCTCTTCGATCGTGCTGAGTGCTTCGCACTCCGCCGTTCCACCAAGCTCTCGATATCCTTTTCAGTGAATCATGCTTTATGTCACATCTTTCTTTAATCGATCATCCCCATCGACGACGTAATCTCCTTTCCACCGTCAACGAATGACCTCTGGGC
>JAKZJZ010001454.1:0-27783 GCA_022702705.1 Papilionanthe hookeriana x Papilionanthe teres | reverse complement strand
ACTACACCTCCATACACCTCCTAAAAACACACCCATACTCGACTCGACCTCTCGACTCATGTAGGTGATTCACATGGATGGTCCTTAACCCTAAGCCTACGGCTAAGAGGGTTAGGAACAACATAGTGAATGCCTCAAATGAGTCCCTTCATAGCTCATGTGGGCTTGATATGGCTTCATGGCTCAACAAAAATGATTTTATTCCACTTACATCTACCCAATCTTCAATTTTCCAAATTTTCAATTTTTGACCCCGGGACCACTATACCCGCTAACCTACCCAAAGCACTGAATAGCCAGAATTTCTCAAAAACTTCCAAATTACCCAAAATTCTCCAAAATCAATCCCAAACATTTCCACATCACTCAAATTGATTATCCATATCCAAAAATACCAAAAATTCCAAAAATACCTCCCAATACCCTCCAAATACCCAAAAATACCCCTCTTAGCCAAAAAATCCAAAAATTCAGAAAATTCCCAGAAAATTCCAGAAAATCCCAAATATTCCCAATTTCATTTTGTTCAACTACACCATGGGCCAATTTTGTCAATTTACCCCACTTTTATCAAAACCCCCAATTTGACCCATTTTAACCCAAAGTGAACCCGATGTCAAACTAAACCTACCCAATTGACCCAAATTCTGGTCCAATTCAATTCTAAACTTCAATTCAACATCCCTAACACCAATCTAGACCAAATCCAAGCCCAATTTGATTGAAATTTGGATCCAATTTCACTTTTGGCCTTAAAGCCCAATTTGGACCCATGACCCAGAACTTAACCCAAACTCACCCAATTCAACTCCAATTAACCCCAAATCTTTTCTAAACCTTCCTTAACATCCCCATAAACAAAACACTAACATGATTTGCCCAAGATTTTTATCCAAACCCTACTCAAATTCAACCCAAAGCTAAAAGGCCCATTTTTGACCTAAACCCAAACCTAGCCCAGAATGAGCCCAAATCCCAAAATCAAAACTAACCAAAGCCAAAACCTCTTTTAAACACTCCCATAAACATTTCCCAACATTAATTTTACATCAATTTCAACTCTAGCCCAACATTGGCCCAAGTTAGCCCAATTTGACCTACATAGGCCCACTTACCAATTAAACCCAAATTCAAACCAATTCAAGTCCAAATCACACCAAATTGACTCCAAACCTCTCATGACACATCCCTAAACCAAACTCAACAATTATTTGGCCCAACCTCTTTACAAAATTTCTATCCATAAATTCATTTTCAAACCTAAAAGCCCACTTCCCTAAACCTTCCTAAAAGCCCATTTCCACCAAATACAAAAGCCCAAAATTAGCCCTAAAGCCCACATGACATTTCCATTTGCCATCCATTTAATCAAAGCCATTCCCTAAGTTCTAATCACATCATCAAATAATTCCAAATTAAGCCTCATGCCAAATTACCCCCTAAATGTCAAATATTTCTAAAACCCTTTTTTCATGAAACAAGTCGACTTTTTTCGAAGCAAATGCAAGCCATGCAAGCCATAGACAAGCCACATGAAGCCATGGGGGGTTTGACTTGTCACCATGCCCAAAATGGCAAGAAGAGGGGACCCTTTAATGATTCTCTTAAGAGTGATTAACCACTCCCATGTCTCCCCTAACTCTTGCTTAAGCTTAATTGTACTTGGATTGTGACTTGACCCCACTAATCAAGCTGATCCAAGTGACTTTCCCTTCAGCCCAAATTGGCCTTGGAGGGTGAACCTAACCCAAAACCAAGAGTTGACCCATTTAGACCCAAAACTAGCCCTTTTCCCATTCCACTTTGATTCAAACCCTTTACACATGGCAAGGCCCAATTACTGCACAAACACCCGACCACGACCCACCTGACCCTGAGGGTGACCATTGCCTGCCGGCCAGCCACCCCAGTCGCCGGAAAACACCATGGCCGAGACCTTGGGAGGAGCCAAATTTTGGAATTCCACCTTGCTGAGCTGCCTCACTCCAAATGGCCATTGCAGCTGTTTTTCTCCTCACCAGAGCAAGGTGATCCTAACCATTAAACCCCCCTGGGAGAGCCTCCAGCCATGCCTATTTAAACACCACCCCTCTCGGCCATGGGAGGTGCTGAAACAAACCTTAAGGAAACTCTGCCAAAATTGTTCCAGACTACTCCCCATACACAGAGCACTTGATCCCCACTGAAATCCCCCTGCCATTTCTTCTCTGTGAGCTCGATTTCGGAGTTGAAATCCGAAGCCCAAAACCAGGACACTCCTCCACGGTGGGTCAATCCTCAAATTGATTGGTCCTACACCTTCACCGGACCAAGAGAAGGTGTCCACCAGCAAAAGCCCCATCTCCGGGCCACCCGGTTGTTCCGGACTCAAAGGTTGTGATCGGCCTTGGTGGAAATCACACCTAGGCAATTCACCACATCCCCGGGCTTCATCCCTAGCCTCCTGCGGCTCCAACGAACGTGCCGAGCATCTACGATTGAGGCTTCACCTCTCGGAGCTAAGGTATGGCCTCACTCTTCCTCCCGAGCTTCGAACATTCTCCATTTTTATTGCGTAAATTTCATCCCACATAAACCGTATGGATGTGTTCGTCTTCTCGAGACGAATCCATAGAGCATAAGAACATGAAAATCCATTGAGTATCGAGTGAGATATTAGGGATTTAGTGTGGACGGCTCTCGGGTGAGGACACTTGGGGACGATGAACGGATGCCGATCCATTTAATACACGCGCGCATGGACGGCCGAGGATCGCGCCGGATGAGGAGACGGAACGATACGGCGGGCCCGGGACGGGCGACTCGGATGGCGGCGCCCAATCACGGCGCGACACGTACCCCTTCGGAGATGTTAAGGATGACGCGGCGCCGCGTGGATAAGTAGAAAATTAGGGGTATTTTTATTTATTTAATTCCCTAAACTTCAAAAATTCATAACTTTGTGTAGGAAAATCATAAAAATAAAATAAAAATACCCTCTTGCTCAGTGAACAGAGGAGAATAATGTGGAAAAGAAATCATTTAATTTCATCGAGTATTTTATTTTTTATAATTTATTTACCCTCTGCATTCATTTAATTCTCCATGCATGTATACAATTCACCATGGCATGAGACCATAGGAGCTTTTGAAGCCTCTGAATTTGGGAACATTCCTTGAATTTTCCAAAGTCGGAGGCCATCCTATGAAGAGTTATTGATTTTTCAAATTCATGTCACTGTTTTGAGTATTTTAATTCCAATAAATAGCATGTTGTGAAATAAATTCTAGGAAAATTTGGTGATGTTCCTTATGACCAGAGAACCATAGGAAAAATAGGTTTTGAGTTAGTTCATTTTAGACAACCCTAATTGGCTTAAACACTCAAAATAGGTCTCTATTTAATTAGAGCTAACCATACATCAAATTGACTTCAAATCAATTCTCCATTGACCTTTGGGATCAGAGGAACTCACCATAAAAATTTGAGGTCGATTGGACTTGGTTAGCCTCTATTAATTGGGTTGATTAAGCCATTTAGCCATTTTAAACTTTAAAAATTCATAACTTTCAAAATACCTTTCAAAAATTCACCAAATTGGTTTTGGAGCCTCTCTGATATCAGGGGAATTTAAGAAAATTAAAATTTCAATTTTCTAAAAAAGTTGATTTTTAATATTATTTTAATATTTTCAATAATTAAAAAATAATAAAAATCACAAAAATAATAAAATTCACCAAAATGTCACATTTTGAATTTTAATCACTTAGGAACAAACCCCATATTTTTCTTAGGCCTATTTGGTGAGATATTAATTTTTAAAGCTCTAGGGTAATTTTAAAATTAAAAAAATGCATTTTCTAGCATTTTCACTAAAATAATTATAATAAATCATAGAAAAATCAGAAAATTGCAAAATTTGCTTCTCTGATTTCCTTGATATCAGAGAGATTTTAAAAATTATAAAATTCATTTTTCAACTTATATTCTATTTTTAAATTAATTAATACTCCAGAACTTAAAATAATTCTAATAAATAAAATATAATTCAAAAAATCACAAAATTTGGTCCAAATGGTCCTCTGGTCATTAGGAATGTCCCATAATTTTCTTAAGGACAGAAAATTTTCCTTGGTCATGTTATTAAATTTTCCTTGGAAATCTCTATTTTCTATCAAAAATAATTATATAAATAAATTAAATACAGAAAAATCACATTTTCTCCTCTCATGTCTTTATTGACACATAAGTGAAGTCACATAAAAATTTCAACTTCATTTGAGTTCAATTTAATGAGTTATGAAATTATTAAGCTTAAAGGGCAAAATGGTAATTAAAATTTTAACCTTTAATTAAAACTTTAGGTTTAATAAAAAAAATTAACAAGTAAAATATTTGATCCTAACCTGATTTGGATGATTGAAATTTAACAATTGAAGGGTAGAAACCCATTAAACAATTTAAAATGATTAAACTTTAATTAAATAATTGATTAAATCTGGAAGAATAATAAAATTGGAATTATTAAAATAGGGATATTATTAGGAAGAGATTTATTCTTTAATTTAAAAATCCCTAAATTAATCATTTCATTAATGTTTAATTCTTAATTAAAATGATAATTCAAATTTAAAAGACTTAATCATTAAACTAAAATTAAATTATTGAACTCTTTTAAAATTTTAATTAAAATTAAAATGAATAAAATTAAATTAAATTAAAAATTAAATTAAATTAAAAATTAAATTAAAAAAAAAATTAAGTTAAATTAAGAATTAAATTAAATTAAATTAAATTAAACTAAATTAAATAAATTAAATTAAATTAAATTAAATTAAGTCAAATTAAATTAAAAATTAAATTAAATCAAATTAATGTAACATCGAACCAAACTAAATTGAATTAAATTAAATTAAATTAAATTAAATTATACTATATTATATTAAATTAAATTAAATTAAATTAAATTAAATTAAATTAAATTGAATTAAGTTGAATTAAATAACATCACCTAAGACATAAAGAACTCGAAAATAAATCTAAAATAACTTGAACACTATTCCAAACTTAAATCATTAATTTGAACTTAAATTTGAATCACAAATCACTAAATATCATTTTGCCCTTAGGAGCTTTTAGTTATCATAACTCCTAAACAGAACATTAAATGAAATGTTACTTCACTTATAGGACATTCAAATGTCCTAGTTCATCTGAGCGAGTTAACAAAACTTGAAAACCTCGGACGATCGATTCATTTACATAATTAAATTCACTTGGACTTAAAACAATCCTAGAAATATTGAAAAGATGTTTAAGATTCTTCTTAAGCACTTCCTCGATATGATAGGATATTTATAAGAACAATTGAACTTAATTGTTCTTTGATGAAGAAAATCGTCTTCAAACCAAAAATACAAGAACCTAGACGTCATAGGAAATGACTAGCTATAGGATTAGGAATTTGGTAGAAAACCATAACCCTTACCTTAGCTTTATCTAGGAACTTGTTTAAATATTCCAACTGTGTTTTAAGTGCGGCTTGGGATGACGAGAAGACCCTCCGGGTACGCTTTTATTTTATTGCGATTTATTTTATTGTAATTTATTTAATCGCATCGCACTTACTTTTCTTGCATGATAAACAACGGTTGCATGAAAACCTACACCTTTAGGACGAAACCAAAACCGAAACCCATAACTAAATTAAAAGACACTACAAGATAAAATTCACCTCCACAACATTTCAAAATATAAAACAACTCAAAATTTAATCACAAACAGAACAACAAAACTACAACTACAACTAAATTAAAACGTCTCATTGAATGATCGGGAATACCTCGGATGATGTAACCCACGTGTTGCTAACGGGATTTCCCACGGTCTAAATGAAAGTGTGGAACTCATTCAGTTGAGTTTAGCAAATTCATACTGGACTAAGTGAATTCGATGAAAATAACGGTGCTGGGATGACGGAACCGTGGGATCTTAATCGGTTACGTTTAATCAACTTTAAGATTTGTTTTAATTAAAACACAAAAAACACTTGGAAATTAAGACTTCTCTAAACCAAAACACTTTTCTCATCCACGATTTATGACTTCTAAAACTAAACCTGCGCAACAACAAGGAGCTCGGAGCATGGTGGGCAGCACGGCCATCTTCGTCGGCAAAACTTGAATCTACTTCGAGCAAAACTTTCCTAGAATTAAACAACAAAGCCATAGGACTTCGAGGTAGTTTGTCTAGTGCAACATAAATCCTCGACTCTTCGTTAGGCATTTGCATTGCAAATTAAGCCCTAACCGGTCTCGGGATTCCGAGGTAGTCGTCCGATACGACATAAACCCTCATATCTTCCGAAGCTATTTGTATGATTCTATCATATAAATATAAGCCCTAATTAACTAAAATTGGCAAGATTAAAACATTAAATGAACATTAGGACTTTCCTAAATCCAAGCCAAACAATAGGATAGTCGGGAGATTATCGAAGTTCACTTCGAATCCATAATTTCTCCTACTTTTCTTCCTTTGAATTCCTAAAATAAAATGTTCTAGACTTGATCCATTCCCTATTGAGATTCAAAAAAATTCAATCCTTTGAAAACCTTAAACTTTGAAATTCTTGAGAGCAGAATTATTGGTTATTATCGAGAGTTTTCTTAGGTGATTCCCGTCACCTAAGATGTAATTAACTATAGGGGCTTGCCCTTATAGGGAATTTTAAAGAACCCGAGTAATATAAACCTCTGTTTAATGCTTTCATATTAAGCGGGGGAATTTGTCGGCTTAAAAAAAAATTGGTTCGCGGACCAAACGGATGTCACAAACCATTCTAGTTTATTTAATCGAGCCCCATTGTCAAGCGAGTGTGTCTATTCTTCGGGATAGATACACGGTTTGTGGTGCGGTGCTCGTTTATATAAACTATTCGGGATGTGAGATCGGTTTGATTTCATATCTTAAAATTTTCAAATTTAGAATTATTTTCAAAAATAAAATACTACTTTTCAAATTATTTATTTAAATTAAATTAAAAATTCGCCGACAATTTCTGTAGGCGACCCCCCTTTTCAAAATAAAACACATAACCTAAAAATATGCCGACAATTTCTGGCGACTCCGCTGGGGAGAATTCCTCTCTCCATTCTAATCAGACAATTCTGCTTTCAAAAATCGGTAGTGCATCCATGTCCCTTATGGATCAAACTACCCTTCTTTCCGTTGGGATACTATGTTCATTTCCACCTTGAACAAGTATAACCAACATTCTCTCGGATTTAGGAGCCACTTTGTTTAGACACCCCTAAACAGAGAGGTTCGAGATCCTTTTACCTCATTTCTGAGGTAGGGGTGGACCCCCAATAGGTGTTAGTTTAGGAGTGATCCTTCGAGTCGAGAAGTCTTGCTTAAGACTCTCTTTTCCTTCCCAACTCCGATTCAGATTCCTTACCTTCTCTATACCTTTGAACACTCCGTTCTAAATAAACAAACTCTCTAATAAGTGATTCTTTTAATAAGTGATTCCTTCTTATAAATACATGAACATGAATGAGTTCGGACTCTTTTCAATTCCTTTCTTTTCGTCCTAAAGAAAGAAGCATAACTTGGGACTGACAACCAGAATCTACCCTGCAGAAATGGAAGCCCCGAAGCGGATTTTCTCTTTTACCAATGGATTGGACCTCGTCGTACATAAGGATGAGTCTGCCGACAATGGAATCATCCGATTTGGACAAGGATTTGAAAACACGAACGTCAAGATCACCGACGTCTCCCTTTTCGCAGCGATGAACAAGGTATCCGAAGGCGAGGAGCCGCTGCTTGAGTTCGACCTTAGATCGACCCAAGAATTCCCTCCTCTGCAAAGGATCCCGACTAGGAGGAGTACCGATGTCCATAGAAGGACTCGTTATCTCTACCCCCACTTGGTCTAGTTGTTTCGCACCTACCCCGACTTTTGCCAAATCAAAGGGGAAAGAAATCCGAATTATGATGGACTCGTTACCGTGGAGGGTACGGATCTTCTGTAAGACCTTCGTTTTCGAAATCGGGTCCGGTTCGAAGATTCCGTCACTAACAAAGACCCGAAGAAGAAACGAAATAGAAGGATCGCTAGAGAAGCCGGAAGCTTCTTGAAATTGCTTTCCTGGAGGAAATTCCAGAAGCTGCCGGAATATACACCGTTGCTGAATACATACCACTCTTGGGAGGAAGCGGGTTTCATCCCCTCTCCGCCGCGAGAAGATGAAGAAAACATTCGCAAGATTCTTTGCCAATTACCACGACCCGCATATTACAACGATAGCCGCAAGAAAAGAACTAGAACTACGCCGTTTGCTCGGCCGCAAACTTTGGTAGAAAAGTTAGCAAAGAAGGAAAAGCGCCGTATCGGAAATTCTACGAAGGATAGGGCGGGTGCCGATCGAATCCCGTCTTGGGCCCCGAGTAGAACCCGCCATCATGACGGAAAAGCCAAGTAAAAGAATGAAGGCTAGTCCACCTGTTGTCGTCTCGGGATTACAGATTAGGGAGGATACCACCTTCCGGCATTTGGCGGACGGACCATGCGGACCCTAGACCTGCCTGCGCCGGAAGGATGGTATGGCGTCCCACTGCGGGCGGTTGAGATTGAAACGACGGCCGAGGAAGAAAGTCTCGCCAGGAGACTTGAATGCGAAGAAAGTGCTACCGCGATGAAGGGGACTCGTGAGAAGGGGACCCGGCGGCTATCGCACGACAACCACGAAGACACACGAAAGCCCGCTAGAAGATGCCATGGAAAAGTTGAGAACCGATATCCGACGATTGGCAAAAGAAAGAGAAGAAAAGTTCGGAGACGAGATTGATTCATCGGAATTCATGGACGACGAATACGCGAAAATCAACATGGTTGAGACACGAGCTTCATCGGCTTCGCAAGGTGCTCCTGCGGCCGCAGAAGAGAGGAGCCGGAGCGATGAGAAGGCGGCTTCGGGAAAAAGACGACACGATCGCTCGAATGGCGAAAAGGATGGAAGAGATGGCCGTAGCTGCGGCCACTCTCCAGAGTCAAGTACAACCACATAGAGAGACACCCCCAGAGGTCATTCACATTGTAGACGGAGGGAAGGAGATTACGTCCGTCAATGGGGATGATCAGCTGAAAAAGGATACAACACAGAGTATGATTCCTGAAAAGGATATCAAGAACTTGGTGGAACAGCAGGTACGAGAAGCCTTAGCACAATCGAAAAGCGGGACATCCATTCGGACGGGTAGACCTTACCGGAAGAATTCGACGGCTGTCCAATGCCGAAAGGCTTCGTACCACCTGCTGTTCAAGACCTTCGACGGAACCGGGAACCCCCGACGGCATGTGGCACACTTTCGTGCCGAGTTGTTGCAATGCCGGCGGGAGCGATGCATTACTCTTCCGACGGTTCGTCGGCGGTCCGTCGGGAATCGCCTTCGGCGGTATGCGGAATTACAAATGGTTCGGTAAAGACGTTCTCGAGCTAGAGAACCTCTTCATCAAGCGATTTGCCGGAGCTCAGCACCACATCACTATAGGTGATTTAGTGGTAGAGAAGCAGAAGCCGAATGAGACTTTGGTGGATTACATACTTCGATGGAGGAACTTAAGCATGAAGTGTGAACCACAACTGCAAGAACAACACGCAGTCGGCATTTTACTTAAAAGCATCCATGGCCCGATAGCACTTCTCCTCAAGGATTTACTATTAAGACTTTCGAGAAGTTGTTAAGCAAGGCCGGAAGCTTGCAAGAGGAGGCGAAAGCAATTAAGTTTCACCGATAAGACGGACAAGCAAAAGCATCGTAAAGACTTTTGAAAAGAAATCCGGGATCGTTGCGGCGGTTGACAAAGGCAAGCAGCCGATGCAAATACCACCGAAACGGCCGCGACAACCACAACGGGATTACCGGCAACCCCGGCCCAGCTATCGGTCATCTCCGCGAGTATGAACAACCGCCTCGTCCGCAACGTACATTAAGAGAGCTTTTGAGCAGAGAATATCCGTTCAAGAATGAAGCAGTGCCGAAAATGTTCCGTAGTTTGATGAAGACTCCAGATTTCCAGCTACCAGAGCCTAAAAGACCAGAGGAAGTCAACAAGAAAGGTGATCCCAACTTTTGCCCTTACCGCCGGATGCTTGGGCACAAGATAGAAGATTGTATTACCTTCAAAAGTTGGCTCAATGACAACCTGCGGAAAGGGAATATAACGATCCCGAAGGAGTACATGAAGGAACCCCAGAAAGGAGGTTCCGTCAATGTTGTCTCGACTGATCCCATCATTCCGATAAATCCCTATACGACTGACGATGGGTGGACTACCGCTTGGACGAGGTCTTCGAAAAGATTTTAGACAGCATCCAAACCGCTTCGGTGCGAGCTTCAATTCAGAGTTTGAAACCTGTTAAGCCGGTACTATCACTTGCGATAGAAGAACCACTTCAACAGGAAACGATTGAAGAAAAGAAGAAAATTGACGAAGAAGAGAAGGCCGAGGCACCTAAGGCTAGACTAGGGGCTGCTTATCCTAGGATAGTTGTTTCTGATTCGGGGGAGAAATCCCTCGAACCTCTGACTCTGTATGATTATCTGCTCACTTCGGTGGGATCATATAATGATAAGGGTGATGGCGTTGGCTACGTTTTGACTTGTTTCTAACGATTACGTAACTAACGATAATCCGGATCTCGATTTCGATACAAATGACAATTCTCGAATCATACACGATCTCGACGAGCAAAATAACGAAGAAGACATCCATCGAGGAGGCTACGAGAGTTCAACAAGCAACGAATCTGTCTGCGAGTTTCGAGGAGCTCCGATCACGATAGAGTTAGAGCCTTCGGACTGCGAAGCTAATCCGGAAGAGCTCGTCATTCCGATTCAAGAAGAGACACCGACAAGCTCAACAATAGATTCGAAGAAATTACGAAGTCAACTTAAGGAGTGGAAAAGTTCTACCTCCGAGAATGGGTCCAAAGGACAAAGGAAAGCGGGTGGTTGTTCAAGAAGAACCAACCCCGGCAGAAGAAATACCCATTCGAGAAGAAGCGAGAGACACATGAAAATAAAGTGGACTACAACGTGCTAGCCCATCTTAGGAAACTACCGGCCAAGGCGAGCATTTATGATGCTCTCATCTTATCGAAGGAGATGAGAGAAGCTCGATCGAGGCCTTACTTGATCCGAGAAATTTGCTTAGCTCAAATGGCCGGAGATTCCTTAGATGAGGTTTGCTCGTTAAAGGAACAACGAGGTGTTACCTTCACGGAAGATGACCTACTACTTGGAACGACATATCACGACCGACCGTTGTACATTTCGATTACAATCGGAAAATTTACACTCTCCGGAGTATTGGTGGATCCGGGAGCATCAATCAATATAATGAATCTTCGAACGCTAGCATACTTGGAAATTGATGCTCGTGAGCTCGAAGCCGACAAAATGTTATTAAGAGGATTCGACCGGAAGGGAGAAAGAGCCCTCGGCTCAATAACACTGCTAATGAAGACCGGTGACTTAGCAAAGACAACCGCAAAATTTCACATAATTGATTCGAAACGTCGTTCAACGCTCTGCTTGGGCCGACCATGGATACATGAAAACGGGATGGTACCATCATCTCTACATCGGTGCATCAAATACTACGATGGAGGGGAACGAGTGCATCAAAGGTGACTTACAACCATTCTCCGTACATGAAATTGGAATCCACGAGGATGCGGCTTATTATGCACCACCGAAGAAAACGATCTTCTCCGGAGATACCATAACAAATGAAGCAAAGAAAGCTCGGGACAACGAAGAACCCGAAGTTCTAGTCCAACGATCACTCACCACTCCCTTACGGCGAGATGGTGAAGATTTCTCCACAACTCGCATCCGAGGTCGAGGCCGGGGACGAGGTCGTGGTAGAGACGTTAGGACGATTGGACGGAGGAAACCGACCATCAATGTTGATTGGGAAGATAGTTACGAAGAAGAAAAAGAAATCAAACAAGAAGCGGCGACAATAAGTCGGAAGAAGCCGCAATTCGAATCCCTCTCGAAGATGAAAGAAACGAAGAATATAAATCAATGTACGAGAAGATTAACCACTACGTACATACTATGACCCTGACCCCGATCCATTCTAATAAGATCGAGGGTATGGAGGTCAAAGAGGTACGTAGCGGTGGTGCAAAACCAATCAAATTCTACCATGGTGCTTCTTCCTCCAAAACTGAAAACAATGTACAATTTGAAGATGCTACTTCATCAGAATTAATGGAATTGCCTTTTGAGTGGTACTCTCCCTGTGTTCAAAATTTAATTCAGCGTGGTTTCTTACCTCGACAATGGAGAAAAGGTCAATCACAACGTTTTGAAAATTTATGGAATAACTCCGGTCGTCCACCCAACTCAAAGCATGGTCTCGGATTCGGCACAGTAGGATCAGTTGATGATGCTGAATTTTGCTTGGTTGTCACTTGCGAATCTAATGAAAACTGCATGGAAACTACGGACGAACTCGAAGATTTACAAATTGGAGACGCTCCACCGAATTCGAAGAAGAAATCAAATCTACGATAGATGAGTTAACGGAAGTTAACTTAGGTACTAGCGAAGAGCCTAGACCTACCTTTGTTAGCTCCTTACTCAATAAAGAAGACTCAGAAGAAATAATCAAGTTATTAATGGAATTCAAAGACTGTTTTGCTTGGAGCTATGATGAGATGCCAGGATTAGCTCCAGAGGTCGCAGTCCATAAGCTAGGAGTGGATCCTACTTCCGTCCCGGTCAGACAAGGTCCCAGAAGAATGCGGCTAGAAATCGAACAACAAGTCATAGCTGAAGTTAAAAAGCTAATAGACGCTAAATTTGTCCGTGAAGAACAATACCCGACTTGGTTAGCCAACGTGGTACCAGTCAGGAAGAAGAATGGACAGATCAGAATTTGTGTGGATTTCAGAGATTTAAACAAGGCATGCCCGAAAGATGAATTCCCTCTACCGATTCCAGAATTAATGATCGACATTGCTTCGACACATGAAATATTCTCGTTCATGGATGGATCTTCAGGATACAACCAGATAAAAATGGCTCCAGAAGATGAAAAGCTTACGGCATTCGAACGCCGATCGGAGTATTTTGCTACACGGTGATGCCATTCGGATTGAAGAACGCAGGAGCAACCTACCAAAGAGCAATGACAAGAATTTTTGATGATCTCATCCACAATCAAGTCGAATGCTACGTGGACGATGTGGTCATCAAAAGCAAAGTAAAGGACAACCACTTGTATGATTTGAGAATTGTTTTCGAACGATTAAGACAATTTAACCTTAAGATGAATCCCTTAAAATGCGCCTTCGGCGTCACCTCCGGGAAATTCTTAGGATTCGTTGTCCGACATCGTGGAATTGAAATCGATCCGGAAAAGATTAAAGCTATCTTAGAAATGCCGCCTCCCGAAACCTTAAAACAACTACGATCTTTTCAAGGGAAGCTGGCATATCTTCGACGCTTTATCTCAAACCTGTCAGGTAGGTGTCGGCCTTTCTCGGCACTAGTTAAAAAGGACGCCAAATTTATTTGGGAAGAGAAATGCCGAGAGGGCCTTCGAGGACATTAAACAATATTTAATGACACCTCCTGTCTTAGCAGCCCCAGTCTCAGGTAGACCGCTAATACTTTATACCGCGGCTTTAGACGACTCTCTCGGAGCCCTGTTAGCCCAGGTCAATGATGAGGGTAAAGAAAATGCTCTTTATTACCTAAGCCGTCGTTTACTGCCGACGGAAATAAGGTATCCTGCAATTGAAAAGCATTGTTTGGCCCTGATCTTCGCCGCTCAAAAGCTCAGGCATTACATGCTTTCTCATAAGGTCAATCTGATCTCGAAGTTTAATCCATTGCAATACTTGATGACTCGTCCAACGCTTTCCGAGCAGACTTGCCAGATGGTCAATGATATTATTGCAATTCGATATAACTTTCGTGCCTCTCCGTGCCGTAAAGGGACAAGTCTTAGCAGACTTCCTCGCAGCACACCCTTTGCCGGCAGAATCTCCTCTCAATGACGATCTGTCAGATGAACAAATAATGAACCTAGAAGACCTTGATGATCGACGTTGGGAATTATATTTCGACGGAGCATCTTCAGCACACAAAGACGAAGAATCGCAAGTGATAGTGCCCGGTAAGGCAGGAATCGGGCTAATCTTTATAACGCCGGAGCGGGGGATGTTAAGATACTCCTACCACTTGACAGAGCCGTGTACAAACAACGAAGCGGAATACGAAGCCCTCATAACGGGATCGGAATTAACCATTCAAATGGGGATAACAGACATCACTTTCCGACAGACTTGCCGGATGGTCAATGATATTATTGCAATTCGATATAACTTTCGTGCCTCTCCGTGCCAGTAAAGGGACAAGTCTTAGCGGACTTCCGCGACGACACCCTTTGCTCGGCAGAATCTCCTCTCAATGACGATCTGCCGGATGAACAAATAATGAACCTAGAAGACCTCGATGATCGACGTTGGGAATTATATTTCGACGGAGCATCTTCAGCGACACAAAGATGAAGAATCGCAAGTGATAGTGCCCGGTAAGGCAGGAATCGGGCTAATCTTTATAACACCGGAGCGGGGGATGTTAAGATACTCCTACCACTTGACAGAGCCGTGTACAAACAACGAAGCGGAATACGAAGCCCTCATAACGGGACTGGAATTAACCATTCAAATGGGGATAACAGACATCAACATCTACGGGGATTCACAGTTAATCATTCAACAGATCGCCGGACAATACAGAATTTTAAAACCAAGACTCGAGCAATACTTCCAGTATGCCATACAGCTGTTGGAACAGATTCCGAATGTGACGATCTACAAAATTCCCAGAAAAGAAAACGCTTTAGCGGATGCGCTAGCCCGTCTCGCAAAAGAATTTGCCTGTTTGCAAGATGAATCAGTAGAAGTGTCAGTTCACGGACGCCAGGTCCTATCACAGCTTGACATAGACACGATACACAAATCAGAAAAGGAAAAAGGATCAATTGCAGCAGTGACAGAAAACACGGAAGATTGGCGACAACCATTAATAGATTACCTGCAGACAGGAAAGCTACCAGACGATAGGTCGCTAGCCCATCAGATCAAGAAAAGAACTCTGTCCTACGCATTAGTAAACAATACGTTATACAGAAGGTCTTTTGATCAAATGTGGCTAAGGTGCCTAAGCGGGTCCGAGGCCCGTGAAATTGTTAAGGAGATACATTCAGGACTCTGTGGCGCTCACCAGTCGGGTCCGAAGATGAAAATGAAAATTAAAAGACTAGGGTACTACTGGCCCTCGATGATGACCGACTGTATGAAAATCGCCAAGAGCTGTCATCAGTGCCAAGTGCACGGAGTGGTTCTACACCAACCTCCAAATGTGCTACATCCGACAATTGCATCGTGGCCATTCGAATGTTGGGGCACGGATATAGTGGGTCCAATAGAACCACCGTCGTCAAAAGGACATCGCTTCATTCTTGCAGCCTACAGATTACTTTTCCAAGTGCGGAGGCAGTTCCACTTAGAGAAGTGAAAGCACACCACGTGCTACAGTTTTTCAAGAACCAAGTTGTCTACCGCTTCGGGGTGCCGCGCAGATCATCTCGGATAATGGGTCGGCATTCGAAGTACGCAAATCAACAATTTTGTCGGGAGACACGGAATCGATCGGCGGTATTCAACAATTTACTACCCAAGAGCAAACGGCCTGGCTGAGGCTTTTAATAAAACTCTCGTTCAAATTTTAAAGAAGACTTTAGACGACAATAAGAGAAATTGGCACGAGAAGTTGTTAGAAGCCTTATGGGCCTACCGGACAACCTTCAGAACCCCTACGCAAGCTACACCTTATGCTCTAGTGTATGGGTCCGAGGCGAGTGTTACCTTTAGAGGTTCGAGCCTTCCTTCACTCAGAATTGCAGTTGCAAATAAAATCACAACAGAAGAAAACGCCAAATTACGACTCGAAGAATTAGAGAGCCTGGAAGGGAAAAGACTTGCAGCGCAACAGAATTTAGAACTATACCAAGCTAAGATGGTTCAAGCCCATGACAAACTGGTCCGCCCAAGAACCTTCAAAGTTGGTGACTTAGTTCTCGTTCTCAAAAGACCTATTCTTGCACACCGCAAGATAGGAGGAAAATTTGAACCCACTTGGGAGGGACCGTTTGTAGTCGAGGCGGTCTACTCGGGAGGTTCCTACCGCCTAGTGAATTGCCAGGGAGAACGACATATGCTTCCGATCAATGGACGATACTTAAAAAAGTACTACGCTACTCGATGTTTCGAAGGAATGAATTCTTCCATCCCTAAGAAACACGGGCGAAGTAATTACTTATGATCGGGTCCGAACCCAAAAAATAATAAAATGTGCTAAAATAAATAAGATCCCGATAATAAAATTTTCCTTGTTTTCTTTTCCAAATCAAAATCTCTTACCCGATCTTATCCCACTTCATTCCCGTTAAGTTTAAAAATATAAGAATAATAAAAAAAATGTCTTTAATAAACATTTTCTTAATGTTCTTGTTCTTAGTACAGCCCCCGATCCTTTTCCTTGTCTTTTCGCAGGAAATGTCGAACGGGCGGTTGGTCCCGAACTTTAAGAATGGCGTAAGCCTTGCACTCGATGAAAAGAGGGTGAAAGATGGAGCGATAATCGAGATTGACTCGGATTTCGCACCGACGAGCCTACGAGTACGAGGAAAGTGACTGGGTCCCCGTTGACCGAGAAGAACTGCCTGGACATACAGTGATGAAAGTGGGTGGCCCAAGCCACCAATCCAGCAACAAGAGAAGAAAGACAAACATTGAAGATGATAAGAAAATGAAGTCTGTAGTCGCTACGGCGAGGCGCAGTGCTTGTCGCCGCCGCGCCCACAGAGATTCAAGAAGTTCGAAGAGCTACTCTCACGACGACGCAACGAAGAAATAAGAATCGCCGTATCCGTAAGATGTTGACAAAACTAGCCGCGGATCGACGACGACGAGGCGATTGCTAATGTCGCGTGCATACACTTCAAGGACACCGGTTCACCAGGAACTCGAAGAAAGGAGGCCAGCTCCTAGGATGACGAAAAGAACCGGGGAAATCTTCGGAAGATCGAAGAGAGAAGGCTACCACGCCACCGGATAGAACCACCGATGATGCATGACCTTGTTGCGTAAGCAACCCCGGGGATGTCCCGACGAGCATCATCCCCGAGGAGCCAAGGTATGCAGGAGAACGTGAAGGTATTGAACCGTATATTCCACAATATGTCACTGGGCCTCGCCATCCGCAGATCATTCCGGAATACGAGCCGGAGAGAATGCGAATGTCGAAAAGAAAACCTTCGAATACTTCGAGAGAATTAAAGGCGAAGAATCAATATACTAGAGGGCCTCGAGCTACATACGTACGTATTCTCGCAGTATGAACAACAAGCAAATCGTGGATTGCATCCGGATTTGAAAAGAATGGGCCGAGCGGGCCGCCTAAGGGAAAACACATACTCGAACCCCGGAGATGGATGCCGTGGAAAGGAAGAATCACAATACAATGTGGATGCTCGTTACAACTTTGCGGAGGACAGAAGGGAAACCCACCGGAATACTCCGTCATGGGCAAGTGGATCCGATGCCATTAGTCATCAAGAGAATGGTAAAGAGATTGATAACATGGAGGATACCGCCAGCAGATTGCATACCCAATACTCGCATCATCAACATCTACAAACAGAGTGATCGTATACCCCCACACATAGATCACCACGACTTTGTCGACCTTTCGCACGGTCTCTTTCCCGAGCGAGTGTAACATCATGTTCGGATCCGACCTCCGGATAGCAGAGCCCGGTGAGTTCCGAGGGCCGCTGAAGATACCTTTACCGGTAGGTTCCGTCATGATACCGAAGGGCAACGGAGCGTGATATCGCTAAGCATTGCATACCGGAGTACCGATGAAGCGGATATCGCTACTTTCGTAAGGATGGACGACAGGAAGACACCCTACCATTTTCGACCGCGATCCGGAGCTAGAGAGCCTCCGGCCTTACGAGCCGTGAGTTACATGGAAAATATCACACCTCCAATGTACATCCATACGGCATCCTTGCCAAGGATGGCTTGGAAGGTGATGTTATCGACCATGTACCCCACTATTCGTACATGGATTTTTGACGGATGCTTCTTTGGATGGATCGACAAAGATCATACACGATCCGTTTTGAGTTTACATGGATTGTATGAAATATATTCCGGATCAAGATGTATGATGTATCTTCTACATGATTGGAATGAAAGTGACCATGTCACATTTTTGGCCTTCACCTCTTTTGTGCAAATTGATTGGGAAACGCCGTTAAAGTTAAATGAACTTCGAACAAAGAAACGTAAAAGAAAAAAAAGAATAAAAGAAAACTTTCCTAAAAAAAAAATCTAAAAAAATGACAAACACCAAATTCACA
Organism: Papilionanthe hookeriana x Papilionanthe teres; assembly: GCA_022702705.1. Lineage (NCBI taxonomy): Eukaryota > Viridiplantae > Streptophyta > Magnoliopsida > Asparagales > Orchidaceae > Papilionanthe > Papilionanthe hookeriana x Papilionanthe teres. The sequence goes on along the minus strand of JAKZJZ010001454.1, from coordinate 9,277 downwards.
TGAACATTAAATAAACGATAAAATAAAATTTGAATCATTAAAAGATAAACAAAATCAACATAAATGTTAAATCAAATTCTCAGTCAAATTTCAAATCTCAAATTCGATCTTTCCAGATTTCAAATCTCAGTCAAATTTCAAATCTAAAATTCGATCTTTCCAGATTTCAAATCTCAGTCAAATTTCAAATCTCAAATTCGATCTTTCCAGATTCCAAATCTCTATCAAATTTCAAATTCAATCTTTCCAGCATTTCAAATCTCGACCAAATTTCAAATCTCAAATTCGATCTTTCCGGATCTCACATCAAACCTCAATCAAATTCAAACTCTTGGGTCGAGGATTTTACATCCAAGATCGCACCGCTTTAGGATTCTCTTCTTATCGCACCGAAATACATCAAATTCAAACTCTTGGGTCGAGGATTTTACATCCGAGATCGCATCGTTTTAGGATTCTCTTCCTATCGCACCGAAATACATCAAATTCAAACTCTTGGGTCGAGGATTTTACATCCGAGACCGCACTGCTTTAGGATTCTCTTCCTATCGCACCGAAATACATCAAATTCAAACTCTCGGGTCGAGGATTTTACATCCGAGATCGCATCGCTTTAGGATTCTCTTCCTATCGCACTCGAAATACATCAAATTCAAACTCTTGGGTCGAGGATTTTACATCCAAGACTCGCATCGCTTTAGGATTCTTTCCCTATTGCACCGAAATACATCAAATTCAAACTCTTGGGTCGAGGATTTTACATCCAAGACCGCACTCGCTTAGGATTCTCTTCCTATCGCACCGAAATACATCAAATTCAAACTTTTCGAGGTCGAGGATTTTACATCCAAGACCGCACTCGCTTTAGGATTCTTTCCCTATCGCACCGAAATACATCAAATTCAAACTTTTCGAGGTCGAGGATTTTACATCCAAGACTCGCATCGCTTTAGGATTCTTTCCCTATCGCACCGAAATACATCAAATTCAAACTTTTTGAGGTCGAGGATTTTACATCCAAGACCGCACCGCTTTAGGATTCTTTCCCTATCGCACCGAAATACATCAAAATCAACCTTTTGGGTCGAGGATTTTACATCCAAGACTCGCATCTGCTTTAGGATTCTTTTCCTATTGCACCGAAATACATCAAATCAAATTCAAACTTTTGGGTCGAGGATTTTACATCCAAGACCGCACTCGCTTTAGGATTCTTTCCCTATCGCACCGAAATACATCAAAATTCAAACTCTCGAGGTTAAGGATTTTACATCCAATACCGCATTACTCCGAGATCTTTCCTCATTGTAATGATCCAATCCAATCGATTCGATCTTCTTTGGGGTTGAAGATGTTACATCTAAAACATCAAAATTCCAATTTTCATTTCAAATCAAATCCCTTTAAATTAATCTCGACAAACTTCAATCTAAATTGAAACTCCAAATTGAAATCTAAACTCGCACATCATAACTTGAACCATGAAACAAAATAAAATCTAAATCGAAATTCTCCCGCATCATGTGATTTGGGATTCACCTCCTTTTCCTTTCCCCAGCGAGAGTTCAAGAATCTCCGGTCCCGGAGATATACTCGACACTCCCCAAGCGAAACTCTTCTACTTCGTCCTAAGTTTGTCACTTGGACATCCGTGATTGGTTTTGTTGATCTTTTCGGTCAACGCCAATACGCGCGGTGTGCTCCGTCAGCTCACCACACCTATTGGGGGTCCATTTGTTGACCTCATTTTTGATGAGGTATTCTCTTCTTCTCTTTAGTACTTAGGATCTAGCCTTAGGCTTTTCCTTTGACTATCTTAGAGGACTAGAATTAGGATCCACCACTTAGAAATTCAAACCACTTCTTAACTCCCTGCAAACTCCACAAACTTGATCGTAGACCCCTAATCACCTAGAGGGTTGAAATCAAATGTGGAAGTTTAAAGGATGAGTTCCTATAGGACTCTTTGGCCTTAGGACTGCCTTGGGTGGCCTGGTCTGATGAAGGGGCTGACTTACACACACACTACACTCATACATTACACCTCCATACACCTCCTAAAAACACACCCATACTCGACTTGACCTCCTGACTCATGTAGGTGATTCACATGGATGGTCCTTAACCCCTAAGCCCCGTGCTAAGAGGTTAGAACAACATAATGAATGCCTCAAATGAGTCCCTTCATAGCTCATGTGGGCTTGATATGGCTTCATGGCTCAACAAAAATGATTTTATTCCACTTACATCCACCCAATCTTCAATTTTCTAAATTTTCAATTTTCGACCCCCGGACCCTATACCCGCTAACCTACCCAAAGCCTCGAATAAACTCCAAATTTCTCAAAAACTTCCAAATTACCCAAAATTCTCCAAAATCAATCCCAAACATTTCCACATCACTCAAATTGATTATCCATACCCAAAAATACCAAAAATTCCAAAAATACCTCCCAATACCCTCCAAATACCCAAAATACCCCTCTTAGCCAAAAAAATCCAAAAATTCAGAAAATTCCCAGAAAATTCCAGAAAATCCCAAATATTCCCAATTTCATTTTGTTCAACTACACCATGGGCCAATTTTGTCAATTTACCCCACTTTTATCAAAACCCCCAATTCGACCCATTTTAACCCAAAGTGAACCCAATGTCAAACTAAACCTACCCAATTGACCCAAATTCTGGTCCAATTCAATTCTAAACTTCAATTCAACATCCCTAACACCAATCTAGACCAAATACAAGCCCAATTTGATTGAAATTTGGATCCAATTTCACTTTTGGCCTTAAAGCCCAATTTGGACCCATGACCCAAACTTAACCCAAACTCACCCAATTCAACTCCAATTAACCCCAAATCTTTTCTAAACCTTCCTTAACATCCCCATAAACAAAACACTAACATGATTTGCCCAAGATTTTTATCCAAACCCTACTCAAATTCAACCCAAAGCTAAAAGGCCCATTTTCGACCTAAACCCAAACCTAGCCCAAATGAGCCCAAATCCCAAAATCAAAACTAACCAAAGCCAAAACCTCTTTTAAACACTCCCATAAACATTTCCCAACATTAATTTTACATCAATTTCAACTCTAGCCCAACATTGGCCCAAGTTAGCCCAATTTGACCTACATAGGCCCACTTACCAATTAAACCCAAATTCAAACCAATTCAAGTCCAAATCACACCAAATTGACTCCAAACCTCTCATGACACATCCCTAAACCAAACTCAAAAATTATTTGGCCCAACCTCTTTACAAAATTTCTATCCATAAATTCATTTTCAAACCTAAAAGCCCACTTCCCTAAACCTTCCTAAAAGCCCATTTCCACCAAATACAAAAGCCCAAAATTGGCCCTAAAGCCCACATGACATTTCCATTTGCCATCCATTTAATCAAAGCCATTCCCTAAGTTCTAATCACATCATCAAATAATTCCAAATTAAGCCTCATGCCAAATTACCCCCTAAATGTCAAATATTTCTAAAACCCTTTTTTCATGAAACAAGTCAACTTTTTTCAAGCCAAATGCAAGCCATGCAAGCCATAGACAAGCCACATGAAGCCATGGGGGGTTTGACTTGTCACCATGCCCAAAATGGCAAGAAGAGGGGACCCTTTAATGATTCTCTTAAGAGTGATTAACCACTCTCATGTCTCCCCTAACTCTCGCTTAAGCTTAATTGTACTTGGATTGTGACTCGACCCCACTAATCAAGCCGATCCAAGTGACTTTCCCTTCAGCCCAAATTGGCCTTGGAGGGTGAACCTAACCCAAAACCAAGAGTTGACCCATTTAGACCCAAAACTAGCCCTTTTCCCATTCCACTTTGATTCAAACCCTTTACACATGGCAAGGCCCAATTGCTCGCACAAACACCCAGCACCCGACCCACCCGACCCCGAGGGTGACCATCGCTCGCCGGCCGCCCACCCCGCCGCCGGAAAACACCATGGCCGAGACCTCGGGAGGAGCCAAATTTTGGAATTCCACCTTGCCGAGCCGCCTCACTCCAAATGGCCATTGCAGCTGTTTTTCTCCTCACCAGAGCAGCTGATCCCAACCATTAAACCCCCCTGGGAGAGCCTCCAGCCATGCCTATTTAAACACCACCCCCTCTCGGCCATGGGAGGTGCTGAAAGAAACTTTAAGGAAACTCTGCCAAAATTGTTCAACACTACTCCCTATACACAGAGCACTTGATCCCCACTGAAATCCCCCTGCCATTTCTTCTCTGTGAGCTCAATTTCGTAGTCGAAATCCAAGCCCAAAACCAGGACACTCCTCCACAATGGGTCAATCCTCAAATCGATTGGTCCTACACCTTCACTCGCACCAAGAGAAGGTGTCCACCAGCAGAAAGCCCCATCTCCAGGCCACCCAGCTTGTTCCGGACTCCGAAGGTTGTGATCAGCCTTGGTGGAAATCACACCTAGGCAATTCACCACATCCCCGTGCTTCATCCCTAGCCTCCCGCAGCCTCCAACGAACGTGCCGAGCATCTCCGATTGAGGCTTCACCTCTCGTAGCTAAGGTATGGCCTCACTCTTCCTCCCGAGCTTCGAACATTCTCCATCTTTATTGCGTAAATTTCATCCCACATAAACCGTATGGATGTGTTCGTCTTCTCAAGACGAATCCATAGAGACATAAGAACATGAAAATCCATTAAGTATCGAGCGAGATATTAGTGGATTTAGTGTGGACGGCTCTCGGCGAGGACACTCGGGGACGATGAACGGATGCCGTCCATTTAATACACGCGCGCATGGACGGCCGTGATCGCGCCGGATGAGGAGACGGAACGATACAGCCGGGCCCCGGGACGGCCGACTCGGATGGCGGCGCCCAATCACGCCGCGACACGTACACCTTCGGAGATGTTAAGGATGACGCGGCGCCGCGTGGATAAGTAGAAAATTAGGGGTATTTTCTATTTATTTAATTCCCTAAACTTCAAAAATTCATAACTTTGTGTAGGAAAATCATAAAAATAAAATAAAAATACTCCCTTGCTCAGTGAACAGAGGAGAATAATGTGGAAAAGAAATCATTTAATTTCATCAAGTATTTTATTTTTTATAATTTATTTACCCTCTGCATTCATTTAATTCTCCATGCATGTATACAATTCACCATGGCATGAGACCATAGGGCTTTTGAAGCCTCTGAATTTGGGAACATTCCCCGAATTTTCCAAAGTCGAGGCCATCCCTATGAAGAGTTATTGATTTTTCAAATTCATGTCACTGTTTTGAGTATTTTAATTCCAATAAATAGCATGTTGTGAAATAAATTCTAGGAAAATTTGGTGATGTTCCTTATGACCAGAGAACCCTAGGAAAAATAGGTTTTGAGTTAGTTCATTTTAGACAACCCTAATTGGCTTAAACACTCAAAATAGGTCTCTATTTAATTAGAGCTAACCATACATCAAATTGACTTCAAATCAATTCTCCATTGACCTTTGGGATCAGAGGAACTCACCATAAAAATTTGAGGTCAATTGGACTTGGTTAGCCCTATTAATTGGGTTGATTAAGCCATTTAGCCATTTTAAACTTTAAAAATTCATAACTTTCAAAATACCTTTCAAAAATTCACCAAATTGGTTCTGGAGCCTCTCTGGTATCAGGGGAATTTAAGAAAATTAAAATTTCAATTTTCTAAAAAAGTTGATTTTTAATATTATTTTAATATTTTCAATAATTAAAAAATAATAAAAATCACAAAAATAATAAAATTCACCAAAATGTCACATTTTGAATTTTAATCACTTAGGAACAAACCCCATATTTTTCTTAGGCCTATTTGGTGAGATATTAATTTTTAAAGCTCTAGGGTAATTTTAAAATTAAAAAAAATGTATTTTCTAGCATTTTCACTAAAATAATTATAATAAATCATAGAAAAATCAGAAAATTGCAAAATTTGCTTCTCTGATTTCCTTGATATCAGAGAGATTTTAAATATTATAAAATTCATTTTTCAACTTATATTCTATTTTTAAATTAATTAATACTCCAGAATTTAAAATAATTCTAATAAATAAAATATAATTCAAAAAATCACAAAATTTGGTCCAAATGGTCCTCTGGTCATTAGGAATGTCCCATAATTTTCTTAAGGACAGAAAATTTTCCTTGGTCATGTTATTAAATTTTCCTTGGAAATCTCTATTTTCTACCAAAAATAATTATATAAATAAATTAAATACAGAAAAATCACATTTTCTCCTCTCATGTCTTTATTGACACATAAGTGAAGTCACATAAAAATTTCAACTTCATTTGAGTTCAATTTAATGAGTTATGAAATTATTAAGCTTAAAGGGCAAAATGGTAATTAAAATTTTAACCTTTAATTAAAACTTTAGGTTTAATAAAAAAATTAACAAGTAAAATATTTGATCCTAACCTGATTTGGATGATTGAAATTTAACAATTGAAGGGTAGAAACCCATTAAACAATTTAAAATGATTAAACTTTAATTAAATAATTGATTAAATTTGGAAGAATAATAAAATTGGAATTATTAAAATAGGGATATTATTAGGAAGAGATTTATTCTTTAATTTAAAAATCCCTAAATTAATCATTTCATTAATGTTTAATTCTTAATTAAAATGATAATTCAAATTTAAAAGACTTAATATTTAAACTAAAATTAAATTATTGAACTCTTTTAAAATTTTAATTAAAATTAAAATGAATAAAATTAAATTAAATTAAAATTAAATTAAATTAAAAATTAAATTAAATTAAATTAAAAATTAAATTAAAAAAAATTAAATTAAATTAAGAATTAAATTAAATTAAATTAAACTAAATTAAATAAATTAAATTAAATTAAATTAAATTAAGTCAAATTAAATTAAAAATTAAATTAAATCAAATTAATGTAACATCGAAACCAAACTAAATTGAATTAAATTAAATTAAATTAAATTAAATTATACTATATTATATTAAATTAAATTAAATTAAATTAAATTAAATTAAATTAAATTGAATTAAGTTGAATTAAATAACATCACCTAAGACATAAAGAACTCAAAAGTAAATCTAAAATAACTTGAACACTATTCCAAACCTAAATCATTAATTTGAACTTAAATTTGAATCACAAATCACTAAATATCATTTTGCCCTTAGGAGCTTTTAGTTATCATAACTCCTAAACAGAACATTAAATGAAATGTTACTTCACTTATAGGACATTCAAATGTCCTAGTTCACTGAGCAAGTTAACAAAACTTGAAAACCTCAGACGATCGATTCATTTACATAATTAAATTCACTTGGACTTAAAACAATCCTAGAAATATTGAAAAGATGTTTAAGATTCTTCTTAAGCACTTCCTCAATATGATAGGATATTTATAAGAACAATCGAACTTAATTGTTCTTCGATGAAGAAAATCGTCTTCAAACCAAAAATACAAGAACCTAGACGTCATAGGAAATGACTAGCTATAGGATTAGGAATTTGGTAGAAAACCATAACCCTTACCTTAGCTTTACCTAGGAACTTGTTTAAATATTCCAACTCGTGTTTTAAGTGCAGCTTGGGATGACGAGAAGACCCTCCAGGTACGCTTTTATTTTATTGCAATTTATTTTATTGTAATTTATTTAATCACATCGCACTTACTTTTCTTGCATGATAAACAACGATTGCATGAAAACCTACACCTTTAGGACTGAAACCAAAACCGAAACCCATAACTAAATTAAAAGACACTACAAGATAAAATTCACCTCCACAACATTTCAAAATATAAAACAACTCAAAATTTAATCACAAACGTAACAACAAAACTACAACTACAACTAAATTAAAACGTCTCATTGAATGATCGGGAATACCTCGGATGATGTAACCCACGTGTTGCTAACGGGATTTCCCACGGTCTAAATGAAAGTGTGGAACTCATTCAGTTGAGTTTAGCAAATTCATCTGGACTAAGTGAATTCGATGAAAATAACGGTGCGGGATGACGGAACCGTGGGATCTTAATCGGTTCTGTTTAATCAACTTTAAGATTTGTTTTAATTAAAACACAAAAAAACACTTGGAAATTAAGACTTCTCTAAACCAAAACACTTTTCTCATTCCCTGATTTATGACTTCTAAAACTAAACCTCTGCAACAACAAGGAGCTCGGAGCATGGTGGGCAGCACGGCCATCTTCGTCGAAGAAAACTTGAATCTACTTCAGCAAAACTTTCCTAGAATTAAACAACAAAGCCATAGGACTTCGAGGTAGTTTGTCTAGTGCAACATAAATCCTCAACTCTTCGTTAGGCATTTGCATTGCAAATTAAACCCTAACCAGTCTCAGGATTCCGAGGTAGTCGTCCGATACGACATAAACCCTCATATCTTCCAGGCTATTTGTATGATTCTATCATATAAATATAAGCCCTAATTAACTAAAATTGGCAAGATTAAAACATTAAATGAACATTAGGACTTTCCTAAATCCAAGCCAAACAATAGGATAGTCGGGAGATTATCGAAGTTCACTTCGAATCCATAATTTCTCCTACTTTTCTTCCTTTGGACTCCTAAAATAAAATGTTCCAGACTTGATCCATTCCCTATTGAGATTCAAAAAAATTCAATCCTTTGAAAACCTTAAACTTTGAAATTCTTGAGAGCAGAATTATTGGTTATTATCGAGAGTTTTCTTAGGTGATTCCCGTCACCTAAGATGTAATTAACTATAGGGGCTTGCCCTTATAGGGAATTTTAAAGAACCCAGGTAATATAAACCCTGTTTAATGCTTTCATATTAAGCAGGGGAATTTGTCGGCTTAAAAAAAAATTGGTTCGCAGACCAAACGGATGTCACAAACCATTCTAGTTTATTTAATCGAGCCCCATTGTCAAGCGATGTGTCTCATTCTTCGGGATAGATACACGGTTTGTGGTGCGGTGCTCGTTTATATAAACTATTCGGGATGTGAGATCAGTTTGATTTCATATCTTAAAATTTTCAAATTTAGAATTATTTTCAAAAATAAAATACTACTTTTCAAATTATTTATTTAAATTAAATTAAAATTCGCCGACAATTTCTGTAGGCGACCCCTTTTCAAAATAAAACACATAACCTAAAAATATGCCGACCAATAGCGGGCAGCACGGCCATCTTCAGCAGCAAAACCCCTTAGAAATTAAAACAACAAGCCATAGGACTTTCAGGTAGCTTACTAGCACAACATAAATCCTCACATTATCCCTTTAGGCCTTTGCATGACC
>JAKZJZ010001453.1:0-27793 GCA_022702705.1 Papilionanthe hookeriana x Papilionanthe teres | reverse complement strand
ATCATCAAAATAAAAAATTGCATCCTCTTCCAGTAAATGACATAAAGGTTTTGTAATCTTTGAAAAGTTTATAATGGAACGCCTGTAGAATCCAGCATGTCCTAAAAAACTTCTAATTCCCCTTACACTGGTTGGGCAAGGTAAATTAGATATAATTTGAATTTTTGCAGGATCTACCGGATCTACCTCCAAACCTTTTTCTGAATCTGATGTCCCAAAACAATTCCTCCTACTACCATAAATTGGCATTTTTCCCGATTAAGGACCAAATTAGTTTTTTTCACAACGTTTTAAAACTTTAGATAGATGTTCTAAATATGATTCAAACGAAATCCCAAACACTCGAAAAGTCATCCATAAAAATTTCAATCCCTTTTTCAATTAAATCACAAAAAGTAGCCATCATACATCTCTGAAATGTAGCAGGGGCATTACATAAACCAAAGGGCATTCTTCTAAAAGCAAACGTACCATAAGAACTGGTAAACGTAGTTTTCTCTTGATCCTCAGGAGCAATTTGAATTTGGTGGTAACCAGTATATCCATTCAGAAAACAAAAGTATTTATGCCCAGCCAGTCTATCCAACATTTGATCTAGAAAATGAAGTGGAAAATGATCTTTCTTTGTGGCAAGGTTTAATTTTCTATAATCAATGCATATTCGCCACCCTGTAACTTGTCTTATTGGTATCATTTCATTCTTTTCATTAACAGTCACAGTTACTCCTCCTTTCTTAGGAACACAGTGAATAAGACTAACTCATGCACTATCTGAAATAGGGTAGATAATTCCAACATCCAACCATTTTAAATTTTCTTTCTTAACAATGTCTTTCATAATAGGATTTAATCTCTTCTGGGGATCAACGCGCGGTTTGCAATTATCTTCCATAAGAATTCTATGCATACAAATTGAAGAACCGATTCTTTTAATATCAACAATTGTCCATCCAAAGGCTTTCTTGTGCTTCTTTAAAATTTCAAGCAAACTCTCTTCTTCTTTTTCGGTTAATTGAGACGAAATTATAACAGGCAAGGTTGAGGATTCACCTAGAAAATCATACTTCAAATGATCGGGAAGCATTTTTAACTCGAGTTCAGGAGGTTTTTCAATTGATGGACCATAAGATTTATCTTTTTCAGTCATATCCAACAATTCAAAACTTTTACGAACAAACTTTAAATCTTCCTCTTGTTTACATTCCCTCTTCCATCCCATCCCTCCCTCTCTCTCCAACTGTCACTTGCCTCTCTCGCTTTCATCTCTCTTTTTCTCTCTCCTTTACTCTGTCTCTCTTCTCTCTCTTGCTCTCTCTTACACTCTCCTGTTGTTTATCTCTTCCTTTCTCTCTCCTCATTTCTCTTTCAAAATATCCATCCTCTTAGAAATGTCTTCCTCTCTCCATATCTCTTTCTCCCTCTCTCATACTCTCTCACCTCTACATCCTTAGCTTTATTTCTTTCACTTTTCATCTCTTCCCTCACTCTCTAAATAAATATTTTTCTCCCTCTCTCCATGTCTCTCAATCTCACATTCTCCCCATATCTCTCTTTCTCTCTTGCTCCGTCACATGTCCTCTAACTCTCACTTTTCTCTCACTCTCCCACCTCCATCTCTTTCTTGCTCTGATGCACACTCTCTGTCTCTATCCTTCTTGCTCTCTTTTCTTTCATTCCCTTCCTCCCTCCCTCTATTTTGTCTCTCTCCCTTTTTTGACTTCTATCTCTCTCTTTCTCTATCTCTCTCCCTCTCTTGCTTTATGTTTCATTTCATTTTCTCTCTATCTCTCACACACACTAGCTTTATGTTCTATAACTCCCTCTTTCCCACACTACCTTCTACTCTCTCTTCTCATGCTCTCTCGTCACATGTTCTTTCTTCATATGCATTCTGATCTCTCTCTCTTGCACCTCTTGCTCTTACTTCTCTTTTTCCTCTCTCTCTTCGCTCCCTCCTTCATCACTTTATACTTTCTTCTTTGGTTTCTCTCTCTCTCCCTTCCATCATCTCATGCCCTCCATCTCTCTCTTCCCTCTCTCTTACCACATTTTCACTCTTTCTCTTCTATATCTGCTCTCCTTTATGCCCCTCTCTCCCCCTCTCTCCTCCTCCCCTTTTCACACTCGACACTCTCCCATACTGTCTCCTCTTTATCTCTCACTCTCTATCCCTCCCTCTATTTCTCTCTCTCTCTTCTCTAGTTATTTCTCTCGCTCTTTTTCACTTTCTCTCTCCCTCACTCCCTCTTCTCTCTCGCTCTCTTCCCTCCTTATCATTTTATGTTCTCGGTCTCTCAAATTATTCATTTCACTCTCTCTAACACTATTCTTATCTCTATCTCCATTTATCCTTCCCTCTATCCTTAACAAACTACCTATATCTTTCTCTTTCTTGATATATCATCCCCTCCCTCCCTTTCTCCCTCTTTCTTTTTCCGAGTATCTTCATCTTCTCTCCATGTCTCTCTCCTTCTATTTCTCTCTCTTCCTCTCATGCTCTCTAACTCACTCTCCCTCCTTCACTCTCCTCGCTCTCTCTCCTCTCTCTACTTCTCATGCTCCCTCTCTGAATATCCACACCCCTCATCTCCCACTCTCTCTTCTCTTACTCTTTTCATTTCTCTATTTTCTCTCTCTTTCACTCGCACATTTCTCTAGTTCTTTATTTTGCTATTCCATCTTTCATGCTCCTCTCTAGCTCTCATCTCTCTCTTCCGTGCTCTTCCCTTCTCTCTCTATCTCACTCTCTCTCTCTCTTTATTACTTCTCTCTCTCCTTTCTCTCATACACTCTACCATCCCTATCTTTATCCCTCCTTAGCTCTAATTCTCACTATCTACCTCTCTTTTCTCTCTCACACTTCCACCCTTCCTCTCTTCCTTGCTCTCACATACACTCTCTATCTTTGTCTCTAGTGCTCCATATTTTATCTCTCCCTCCCTCTCCTTTCTCAATCTCTCTCCCTCTTGCCACCCTTATCTATTCTTTTTCTATCTCTCTTCCTCTATTACTCTATGTTTTGCTCTATTTATCTCTCCATCTCTCCTAGTCAAGAGCTCTCTCATTTATCACTCCCCTTATTGCTCCCACGCTTCTTTTCACTCTCTCTGATCTCTCTCTCTCTCTCTTGCATCTCTTGCTCTCCTCTCTTTCTCATCTCTTACTTCTCTCACACTCTCTCTCTTCTCTTACTCCCTCATCACTGCCATTTTTTCTTTCTCTTCATCCCTCTCTCCTTTCCTTTCTCCCTTATAGCCTCTATCTCTTTCCCTACATTCGTTGCTCTCTTACCTCTTTCTCTCCTTTCACTTTAACTTCTTTCTCTCTCTCCCCATCTCTCCTTCTCTCTCAATGCCTCTGTCCTCTCAAACTTCTCACTCCTTTCACCTTATCTATGTTTCCTTCTCTCACGCCCTCTCCCACTTCTCTCTTACATTCTCTCTTACCATCACATCTTTCTCTCTCTTCTATTTATCAACGCTCACTCTTCCACCCTCTTTTCTATCTTTCTCTCTCTATTACTATTCTCTCTCACTTTCACAGTTTCTCTCTCCATCCCTCTCTCTCACTTTCCCCCTCTTCTTCTCTCTTATATATCTCTCTATTTATCTTCATGTTACTCTCTCTTACACTAACCCTAGCTCTATTTCCATTTTTCTCTCCCTCTATTTCCCTCCCTTTCCCTCTTTCTCTCTTTCTTCCTCAATCTCATACACATTCTCTTTTCCTTTCTCTCTCACTTTCTCTCTATCTCTCTCGTTTGCCCTATCTCTTCGACTTTCTCTTCTCTTAATTTATCTTCTCTCTCCATAACTCTCTCTTTCCTCTCTTACGCTCTACATAGCTTTCTTCTTTCTCGCTCTCTCACTCGCTCTTTCCACTACAATATCTCCCTCTCTCCCTCACTTTTCTAACACTTCCTCTCTCTCCCTCTTCATCTTTTTCTCATTTTCTCCCCCTCTCTCTTGCTCTCTATATCACTTACTCTCCATCTTTTAATATCACTTCTCTTCTCTCACTCTCTCTCGTTTTATCTTACTCTTAATTATCTCTCTTCCCATCTTTGTAGCTTTTCTCCTACATTCCCACTCTTTTATTATTTGAATTTGAATCTCTCTATCTCTCTATTAATATTTATCTCTCTCATTGTTCTTTCTATCTTCATCTTAATTTCACTCTCACCGTCTCTGCATCTCTGTCCATCTTTGCTTTCTCTTCATCTCTATTTGTCTCACTCTCTCACTCTCTCTATTTTCTTAGCTTCACTTAAGGTTCTCTCACACACTCTCTTTTGCTTGTGCTCTCTATCTCTATCTCTCCACCCTCTCCTTCTACTTATCTCTCCCCTCTCACTTACTCTCTAACTCACTCCTTTTTATGTCTCCCCCTTGCACTCTCTTTCTCTCTTCTCTCTCTTGCACTTCTTTGTCACTCTCTACCTCTTTCTCTCCATGTCTAAATCACTCTCTTTCTCTCTCTCCTCCCTCTCTAGCTCTTGCTCATTTCTCACCGACTTCTCTTATCTTTCTTTCTCGCATTATTTTTCCTTTTCTTTGACTCGTACCTATCTCTTATCTCTATCTTCCTCTCCACCTCTCTCTCTTGAACTTTTCTTTCTCCATCTCTCTAACTCTCACTCTCTTAATCTTAGAGAACTGTGAAAGTGGGTGAGATAGAAGTAGAATAATAAAGAGTGCCAGAGAGAGGGAGAAATGGAGATAGAGATAGGGAAGGTATTTGTGTAAGAAAGAGATATATAGAAAGAGAGTGGGAGAGGGTGAGGCCACAAATGAGAAAGAAGGAATGATAGACAAATCAAAAAAGAGAGAAACTGAGAGGACGAGTGAGAGAAAGGGTGTGCGAGATTTGAGTAAACGAGAGACTGTGTAAGAGAGAAATCGAGAGGGAGAATAAGGGAGAGAGGAAGTGAAGTAGTGGAAGGGAGAGAGATTGAGAGATCTAGAGGAAGTGAGAGATAAAGGAGGCGAATAAGAGATAGAGAGAAGAGAGAGAAACAGAGGAAGAAGGAGAACAGAGATAAGTAAATATTGTGAGAGAGAAAGACAAGAGGAGAGAAAAAATAGAGAAACGAGATAGAGAGAGAGTGAGAGAGGAAGGTAGAGGTAAAGAGAAAATGAGAGAGAGAGAGAGGTGGGAGGTATGGAAAGAGAGGGAGAGATTGTGAGAAAAGGGAGAGATCGAGAGAGATAGACGGATTGATATAGAGTAATAGTGAAGGTAAGAGTTAGAAGAGTAAGAGGGAGAGAGAGCTGCATAATAGGAGTAGAAGTATGGAGAGATGGACTAAAAAGAAAAGGGGAGATGAGGTAGAGAAAATTGACATAATGCGAGACAGAGAGAGAAGGGGAGAAAGAAATGAAGAGCAAGGAGCTCAAAAAAGAGATTGGGAGAGAAAAAGAGAGTGAGAGTAAGGGAGAGAGAAATATAAGTGGGGACAAAGATAGAGAAGAGTGAGAGGAGAGACATAGAAAAAAATAGAGATGGAAATAGATAAAGACTGAGAGAGGGTAAAAGAAGAGAGAGAGATATTGAGCTAGGCAGAGAGAGTGTTAGGGAGAGGGAGTGTGGTGGAGATGGACCAAGTGAGAGGGTGTGTGAGATAAGGGAGAGGAAGGTTAAGGAAGGGAGAGAGAGATGCAGGGAGGGAAATATTGGGATGAGAAATGAAGATAGATGTATGGAAGGTGTACGTGTGAGAGAGATTGAGAGAGCTAGATAGTGACAGAGAAATAGTTCAAGAGATAGAGAGAGAGAGATGAGAGATAAGCAAGAGAGAGAAGCGAGAGATGCCGAACGACGAGAGAGAAAGAGGGAGAGAGAAGAAAGTATGAAATAGAGAGAGGAGTGGGAGAGAGAGGGAAAGAATAAGTGAGTTAGATAGATAGATAGATAGAGAGAGAGAGAGAGAGAGAGAATGTATTTGTGTGTAAGTGAGAGGGAGAGAGTTAAAAAGGAGATTGGAAGAGACAGCGAGAGAATGAGAGCATGTGCGAAGAGAGAGATAGATAGAGGGGAGAAATATATAGCAGAGTGAGATAAATAGAAAAAAAGATATAGACATAGAAAGAGAGATTGAGATAGGGCAACCGAAAAGAGAGTGAGACAAAGAAAGCAAGTGAGATCTAAAAAGAGGGAGAGTCTGAGAGAGTGAGGTAGAGAGAGGCAAAGTGAGCAAAAAAGAGATAGCTAGGAAGATTTATCGAGGACGAGAGATAGAGTGAGAGGAAAGGAGAGAGAACCAAAGAGATAAGTGAAGGAGAAATTGAGGTAAAATATAAGAAAGGTGTATGGGTGAGATAGACGGATAGAGAGAGAGAGTGACAAGAGTGAGAGAGAGTAGAAGAAAGAGAGAGGCAAATAAGAGAGAGCTAAAGGTGGGAGAGAGATATCACAATTGAGGATGAGCAAAAGGTAGGGGAAGAGAGTGAGGTCATGAGAGAAAGGGAAGAGAGAGAGAGCGGGGGGAGGGAGAGAGATAGAGAGGCAGTAGAAGAGAGAGGTAGAGGGAGAGGGAGAGGGAGAGAGGAGCAGGGGAGGAAAAAAAGGAGGGAGATGAAGATAGATAGAGATTCATAGAATGGGAGAGAAGAAGATAAATAAATTGAAAAGGAGATAGGAAGAAAGAGGCATAGATAGAGAGAAAGAGGGACCAAGTGATTGATAAAATTTTTTTAGTGATAGCAAGAGAAGAGTGAGGATAGAGCAAGAAGGAGAACACAAAAAAATGTATAGTGAACAAGAGAGAGTGTGTGAAAAAAGGAGAGAGGAAGAGAGGAAGAGAGAAAGAGGCAGAGATTAGAATTGGAGATATAAATAAGAAAGGTGTGAGTAAGAGAATGTGTGAGAGAGAGAGAAAGAGAGAAGTGTGAGAAGTGTGAGAAGATTAAAAGTGATAGAGAGACATAGATAAGAGAGAGTGATAGTGGGATGACAAAGGATAAGAATAATAAAGTGGGCAAGATAGTGATAGAGAAAAGGAGAGAGCAAGAGGGAGAGAGAAGAAGAGAGAGCAAGAGAAAGAAGGAGATAAAGATAGGTATATGAAGTGAGGAAGAGTGAGGAGTGAGGGAGAGAAAGGAGAAGGAGAGAGAGAAGGATGGATAGAAAGGGAGAAAAGGGAAGGAGAGAGAAATATAAACAAAAAGGGAGAGAGGGAGAAATAAATAAAAATGAAAATGAGAGAAACTGAGAGAGGGGGAGGGTTGGAGGGAGAGAGAGATAGAAGTATAGAGAAAGGGAAAGAAAGCGCAAAAGAAATAGATAGAGGTATGGTGAGGGAGAGAGCAAGAGAGAGTAAGAGGGAGTGAGGAGGAAGTAGAAGAGATTATAAGAGAGTACGTGAGAGGGAGGTAGGGAGAGGAGAGAGAGAAATTTAGAAAAGGAAGAAAGGAGAGTTTAGATTTAGAGAAGAGAGAGATTGTAGGAGATTCAAGGTAGAGATATAGCGAGTGAGCAAGATAGAGGAGAGAGATAGAGTGGTGGAGAGAGAGGGAAGGAGAGGGAAGGGATGGAGAAAGTGAGGGGGAGAGAGGAAGAGAGGGAAAAGAAGAGTGAAGAGGAAGAAGAGAGGAGGAGAAAGAAAGGGAAAGAGGCTGAGGATTTATCTAAGTTTTTCTTCACACCTCCTCTCTCACCCTCACTATAGCTCACTCTCCCTCTTTTTCTCACACTCTTGTCTCTCTCTCCCATACTTCTCTATCTCTCACCACTTCCTCTTCCAATTTTCTCTATATCTCTACCTCTCTCCTGCTTTCTCACTCTCCCTCCCAAAATCTCTCATAATTAATCTCTTCTCTATCTTTCTCGTTCTCGCTCTTATTTCTCTATATATCTCAATCTCGCTCTTTTTACCATTTTATCTCCTTCTCCGTCTCCCTCTCCCTTTCCCTCTTTGCAATTGCACTCTCTGTCTCTCTTTTTGTATCTACTCTCATTTTTCTCCCTCTCTCTTTTATCTATTTTATCTTTTCTTGCTCTCTTTTTCTGTCATTAATTCTCTTTCAATCTTTCTTTCTTTCTCGTTCTCTTTGTAATATCTCTGACACTTTTGTTCTCTCTCACTGCCTCTCTCTCAAACACCCACAAATACTTTCTCACCCTCTCCTGCCCACTCCTCCATCTCTGGCTCACTCTCTCCTTTCCATGTCTCTCCCTCATAATCTCTATCTCACTACATCTCCCTCACTCTCATTATACTTTTGTCGAGGCTCACTCCTCCTCAATTTCTCTTTCTCTTATTTTTCTCTCCCTTTCTCTCTATCTCTCTCTTTTTTCCTCTATCTCACTCTCCCCCTCCATCTCTCCATCTCGGCCACTCTCTCTCTCCCGATCTCAATCTCTCTTGCTCCCCCACTTGCTCAATCTATCCCCCCACTCCATCTCTATAAGGCCCTCTCTCTTTTCACATCTCTCATCTCTCTTTATGTTTCTTCCCTTGCTCCCTCTCTCTCCCCCTCTCCCCCCTCTCCCTCTCATTTCTATCTTTCTCCCTCTTTCCCTCCCTCGCTCTCTCTTGCTCAACTACTCATTCATCCTTTCTCGTATTCTCTCTCACCACATATCTCTGTTGACCTCATTTTTGGTGAGGTCTTCTCTTCTTCTCTTTAGTACTTAGGATCTAGCCTTAGGCTTTTCCTTTGACTATCCTAGAGGATTAGAATTGGGACCCACCACTTAGAAATTCAAACCACTTCCTAACTCCCTGCAAACTCCACAAACTTGATTGTAGACCCCTAATCACCTAGAGGGTTGAAATTAAATGTGGAAGTTTAAAGGATGAGTTCCAATAGGACTCTTTGGCCTTAGGATTGCCCTGGGTGGCCTGGTCTGGTGAAGGGCTGACTTACACACTCACTACACCTATACACTACACTTTAACACACCTCTTAAAAACACACCCATACCCAATTTGACCTCCTGACTCATGAAGGTGATTCACATGGATGGTCCTTAACCCCTAAGCCCTTGGCTAAGAGGGTTAGGAACAACATAGTGGATGCCTCAAATGAGTCCCTTCATGGCTCATGTGGGCTTGATGTGGCTTCATGGCTCAACCAAAATGATTTCATTCCACTTACATTCACCCAATCTTCAATTTTCCAAATTTTCAATTTTTGACCCTCGGGACCCTACACCCGCCTAGCCTACCCAATACCCTTGAAACCACCCAAAATTTGCAAAATCACCTAAATCATCCAAAAATCCTCAAGACCAATCCTAAACATTTCCTCACCAATCAAATTGATCATCCATACCCAAAAACACCAAAAATTCCAAAAATACCTCCCAATACCCTCCAAATACCCAAAATACCCCTCTTAGCCAAAGAATCCAAAAATTCAGAAAATTCCCAGAAATTTCCAAAAAATCCCAAATATTCCCAATTTCATTTTGTTCAACTACACCATGGGCCAATTTTGTCAATTTACCCCACTTTTATCAAAACCCCCAATTTGACCCATTTTAACCCAAAATGAACCCAATGTCAAACCAAACCTACCCAATTGACCTAAATTCTGGTCCAATTCAATTCTAAACTTCAAATCAACATTCCCAACACCAATCTAGACAAAATCCAAGTTCAATTTGATTGACATTCAGATCCAATTTCACTTTTGGCCTTAAAGCCCAATTTGGACCCATGACCCAAACTTAGCCCAAACTCATCCAATTCAACTCCAATTAACCCCAAATCTTTTCTAAACCTTCCTTAACATCCCCATAAACAAAACACTAACATGATTTGCCCAAAATTTAGACCCAAACCCCACTCAAATTCAACCTAAAATCAAAAAGCCCAATTTTGACCTAAACCCAAACCTAACCCAAATAGGCCCAAACCTCAAAATCAAACCCAACCAAAGCCAAAACCTCTTTGAAACACTCCCATAAACATTTCCCAACATTTATTTTACATCAATTTCAACCCTAGCCCAACATTGGCCCAAGTTAGCCCAATTTGACCTACATTGGCCCATTTACCAAATAAACCCAAATTCAACCCAATTCAAACTCAAACCACCTTAAATCTATTTCAAATTACTCATGAAACATCCCTAAACCAAAACCAACAATTATTTGGCCCAACCTTTTACAAAAATTCCCATCCATGAACTCATTCTTAAACCTAAAGGCCCACTTCCTTAAACCACTTTAAAAAGTCCACCCAAGACCATTTCAAAAGCCCAAGTTTTTAATCCAAAGCCCACATGACATTTACCCACATCATCTATTTAATCAAAATCACCCCTAAGTTTTAAAATCATCATTAAGCCATTCCAAATCAAGCTTCATGAAAATTCTCCACCAAAATACCAAAATTCCTAATTTCTATTTCCATGAAATTGACCAAGCTTTATCCTAAGCCATGAGCAAGCCATTTACAAGCCATATGAAGCCATGGAAGGTTTGACATGTGACCAAGCCACTAATGGCAAAAGGAGGGCCTCCTTTCCTAATCCTTCATTAAACCTTTTTAACCATAAGCATGTCACACACTAAACCATGCTTAGCCACCTCACCATGGATGGAGACTTCACCACTCCTTCTCAGCTGACCTAACTGATCCTCCCAGCCCAAAATCGAACTTGGAAGGGTGCACCAAGCCCAAAATGGTGGGTTGACCCAAACCAAGCCAAAGTGACCTTATCCCCATTCCATTCTAATCCAACACCTTTACACATGGCTAATGCCGATCGACTTCACCATTGCCAAGCCCCGACCTCCCGCGTCAAGATGGTGACCCTCGCCTGCCGGCCGGCCGCCCGGGTCGCCGGAAAACTCCATGGCCGAGACATGGGGAGAAGTCAAACTTTGAAATTCTACCTTGTTGAGCCGCCCCATGCCCAATGGCCACCATGGTCGTTACTGCCCTCGACCTAAGCAGTGATCCCAACCCTCGGCCACCCCCGGGAGAGCCTCCGACCATGCCTATTTAAACACCACCCCTCTCGGCCATGGGAGGGGCTGAACCAAAACCTTAAGGAAACTCTGCCAAAATCATTCCAGATCACTCTCCACACATAGAGCACTTGATCCCCACCGAATTCCAGCCCCAATTCCCTCCAGGTCGAGCTCAATTTTGAGCTCAAACTTTAGCCCAAAACCGGGACACTTCTTCACGGTGGATCAATCTTCAAATCGACCGGTCCTACACCTTCACCGGACCAAGAGGAGAAGTTTTCCACCGAAAGCCCCATCCCCGAGCCACCCGGCTTGTTCCAGACCTCCAAGCTTTGTGATCGGCCGTGGTCACTTTCATAGCTAGACAATTCACTAGGCCAAGGGACTTCATCCGGAGCTTACTTGGACCCAATCGAAGGTGACACAACTCTCGGATCGAAGCTTCACTTCTCCGAGCAAAGGTATGAACTCATTCTTCTTCCCGAGCTTACGGAGATTCTCCATTTAATTTGAATCGATTTTAATGCATGTTTACTAGTATGGATGTATTCGTCTCTTCAAGACGAATCCATGAAAGCATAAGAACACGAAAATCCGTTGAGAATCGAGTGAGAAATTAGGGTTAGAAGGTTGACGGTCACGGGTGCACACCGGTCGTAGACGATGACCGGAAGCCGTCGGATCGAGCGTGTATCGAGCGAACGGTCCGGATCGAGCCGGACGGCCGCAATGGTGCATGAACCGCGGGTCCCGGGACGGCCGACTCGGATGGCGGCGCCCAATCGCGGCGTGACACGTCCCCCTTTGGAGCCGCCGAGGTTGACGCGGCGCCGCGTGGATAAGTAGGAAATTAGGTTATTTTCCTATTTATTTAATTCCCTAAACTTCAAAAATGCATAACTTTGTGTAGAAAAATCGAAAAATAAAATAAAAATACCCTCTCGCTCGCTGAACGGAGGAGAATAATGTGGAAAAGAAATCATTTAATTTCATCAAGTATTTTATTTTTAATGATTTATTTACCCTCTGCATTGTTTTAATTCTCCATGCATATAGGAAATTCACCATGGCATGAGACCATAGGGCTTTTGAAGCCTCTGAATTTGGGAACATTCCCCGAATTTTCCAAAGTCGAGGCCATCCCTATGAGAAGTTATTGATTTGTCAAATTCATGTTGCTGTTTTGAGTATTTTAAATCTAATAATTAGCATGTTGTGAAATAAATTCTAGGAAAATTTGGTGATGTTTCTAATGACCAGAGGACCCTAGGAAAAATAGGTTTTGAATTAATTCACTTGGAATAACCCTAATTGGCTTAAACACCCTAAATAGGTTCTTAATTAAATAGAGCTAATCATACATCAAATTGACTTGAAATCAATTCTCCACTCGACCTTTAGGATCGGAGGAACCCACCATAAAAGTTTGAAGTCAATTGGGTTTGGTTAGTCCTATCAAATGGGTTGATTAAGCCATTTAGCCAATTTAAACTTTGAAAATTCATAACTTTCAAAATACTTTTCAAAAATTCACCAAATTGGTTTTGGAGCCTCTCCGATATTAGGGGAATTTAAGAAAATTAAAATTTCAACTTTCTAAAAAGTTGATTTTTTGTATTATTTTAATATTTTAATAATTAAAAAAAATAAAAATCACAAAAATAATAAAATTCACCAAAATGTCACATTTTGAATTTTAGTCACTTAGGAACAAACCCCATATTTTTCCTAGGTCTCTATGATGAGTTATTAAATTTTAAAGCCCTAGGGTAATTTTAAAATAAAAAAATGTATTTTCAAGCATTTCTATTAAAATAATTCTAATAAATCAAAGAAAAATTAAAAAATTATAAAAATTGATTCTCTAATTTCTTTGATATCGAGAGAGATTTTTGAAAAATATAAAATTCATTTTTCAAACTTTATTTTATTTTTAAATTAATTAATACTCCAAAACTCAAAATAATTATAATAAAAGAAATATAATTCAAAAAATCACCAAAATTGGTCCAAGTGGTCCTCTGGTCATTAGGAATGTCCCATAATTTTCTTAAGGACAGAAACTTTCCCTTGGTCATATTACTAAATTTTCCTTGGAAATCCTTATTTTCCACCAAAAATAATTACATAAATAAATTAAATACAGAAAAATCACATTTTCTCCTCTAATGTCTTTATTGACATATGAGTGAAGTCACATAAAAATTTCAAATTCATTTGAGCTCAATTTAGTGAGTTATGAAATTATTAAGCTTGAAGGGCAAAATGATAATTAAAATTTTAACCCTTAATTAAAACTTTAGGCTTAATAAAATGAAAAGGTAAAATATTTGATCTTAATCTGATTTGGATGATTGAAATTTAAATAATTAAAGGGTAGAAACTTATTAAACAATTCAACAATAATTGAAATGAACTTTAATTAAAATAATTAATTAAATTTGGAAGAATAATAAAATTGGAATTATTAAAATAGGGATGTTATTAGGAAGAGGTTTGCTCTTTAATTTAAGAATCCCTAGATTAATCATCCCAATAATATTTAATTCCTAATTAAAATGATAATCCAAGTTTAAGATTTAAAATGCTAAAAGACTTAATCATTAAATTAAGTTAAGGTTAAATTATTTAAAGCATACCCTTTTAAAATAAAATATTAAATTAAATTAAATTAAATTAAATTAAATTAAATTAAATTAAAACAAATTAAATTAAATTAAATTAAATTAAATTAAATTAAATTAAAACATATTAAATTAAATCAAATTAAATTAAATTAAATTAAATTAAATTAAATTAAATTACATTAAATTAAATTAAATTAAATTAAATTAAATTAAATTAAATTAAAATAAAACTAAGTCAAATTAAATTAAATCAAATCGAATTAAATTAAGCTAAAGCATATTATATTAAATTAACTTAAATTAAATTAAATTAAATTAAACCACATTAAATTAAATTAAGTTAAATTAAATTAAATTGAATTAAATTGAATTAAATATAACATTACTTAAGACATAAAGAAATTCAAAATAAATCTAAAACAACTTGAACACTATTCCAAACTTAAATCCATTAACTAAAATTAAATCACAACTCACTTGAACATCCATTTGCCCTCGAAAGCTCGTGATGTCATAACTCTTAAAAAGGAGTGTTAAAAGAAGCGTTACTTCACTTATAGGATATTCAAATGTCCTAGTTCACTGAGCAAGATAACAAAACTTAAACTCCCGGACGATTAATTCATTTATATAATTAAATTCATTTGGACTTAGAATAATCCTAGAAATGTTGAAAAGATGTTTAAGATTCGTCTTAAGCACTTCCTCAATATGATAGGATATTTATAAGAACAATTGAACTTAGTTGTTCTTTGATGAAGAAAATCGTCCTTAAACCAAAACACAAGAACCTAGACGTCATAGGAGATGACTAGCTATAGGATTAGGACCTTTGGTAGAAAGCCATAACCCTTCCCTTAGCTTTACCTAGGAACTTACTTTAAATGCTTAAATATTCTAACTGTGTTTTAAGTGCAGCTTGGGATGACGGGAAGACCCTCCAGGTACGCTTTTATTTTATTGCAATTTACTTTACTGCAATTTATTTAATCGCATTGCACTTACTTTTATTGCATGATAAACAACTGTTGCATGAAAACCTACACCTTTAGGATAGTCCCTAAAACTGAAACCAAAACTAAATTAAAAGTCATTACAAGATAAAATTCACCGCCACAACATTTCAAAATATAAAACAACTCAAAATTTAATCACAAACAGAACAACAAAACTACAACTACAACTAAATTAAAATGTCCTGTTGGATGATCGGGAATACCTCGGATGATGTAACCTACGTGTTGCTAACGGGATTTCCCACGGTCTAAATGAAAGTGTGGAACTCATTCGATTGAGTTTAGCAAATTCATCTGGACTAAGTGAATCCGATAAAAATAACTATGCCGGAAGGATGGAATCGTGGGATCTTAACCGGTGTTGTTATAATCAACTTTAAGATTTGTTTAATTAAAATATTAAAAACACCTGGATTTTAAGATTTTCTCTAAACCAGAACACTTCTCTCATCTCCTGATTTATGACTTCTAAAACTAAACCTCTGCAACAACAAGGAGCTCGAAGCATGGTGGGCAGCACGGCCATCGTCATCAGCAAAACCTGAGTCTACTTCAACAAAACTTTCCTTAGAATTAAATAACCAAGCCATAGGACTTCGAGGTAGTTTGCCTAGTGCAACATAAATCCTCAACTCTTCATTAGGCATTTGCATAATCATGTCATGTAAATTAAGCCCTAACCGGTCTTAGGACTTCGAGGTAGTCGTTTGGTACGACATAAACCCTCATATCTTCAAGGCTATTTGTATGATTTTATCATACAAATATAAGTCCTAATTAATTAAAATTGGCAAGATCAAAACATTAAATAAACATTAGGACCTTCCTAAATTCAAGCCAAACAAATAGGATAGTCGGGAAATTACCGAAGTTCTCTTCGAATCTGTGATTTCTCCTACCTTTCTTCCTTCGGATTCCCAAAATATAATGCTCTAAATTTGATCCATTCCCTATTGAAATTCCAAAACTCAATCCCTTGAAAACTTAAACCTTGAAATTCTTGAGAGTGAGAACTACTGATTATTATCGAGAGTTTTCTTAGGTGATTCTCGTCACTTAAGATGTAATTAACTATTGGGGCTTGCCCTTATAGGGAATTTTAAGAACCCGAGTAATATAAACCTCGTTTAATGTTTTCATATTAAACGAGAGGAATTTGTCGGCTTATAAAATTGGTTCGCGGACCAAACGGATGTCACAAATCTTCTAGTTTATTTAATCGAGCCCTATCATCGAAGCAATGTGTCTATTCTTCAGGATAGATACATGGTTTGTGATGCGGTGCTCGTTTATATAAACTATTCGGGATGTGAGGTCGGTTTGATTTCATATCTTAAAATTTTCAAATTTAAAATTATTTTCAAAATCAAATATTACTTTTCAAATTATTTATTTAAATTAAATTAAAATTCGCCGACAATTTCTGTAGGCGACCCCCTTTTCCAAATAAAACACCAAAACCTAAAAATATGCCGACAATTTCTGGCGACTCCGCTGGGGACAATTCCTCTCTCCATTTTTAATCAAATAGTTCTGCTTTCAAAAATCGGTAGTGTATCCATGTCCCTAATGGATCAAACTACCCTTCTTTCCGTTGGAATACTATGTTCATTTCTACCTTGAATGAGTATAGCAAACATTCTCTCGGATCTAGGAGCCACTGTTTAGACACCCCTAAACGGAGAGGTTCCGAGATCCTTTTACCTCATTTCCGAGGTGGGGTGGACCCCCAATAGGTGTTAGTTTATGAGTGATCCTTCGAGTCGAGAAGTCTTGCATAAGACTTTCTTTTCCTTTCCAACTCTGAATCGGGTTCATTACCTTCTCTACACCTTTGAACATTCCGTTCTAAATAAACAAACCCTCTAATGAATGACTCTTTTAACAAATATACATGAACAAGAATGTGTTCGGACTCTTTTCGATTCCTTTCTTTTTGTCCTGATGAGAAGAAGCATAACTTGGGATTGACAATCAGAATCTACCTTGCAGAAATGGAAGCCCCAAAACTGATTTTCTCCTTCACCAATGGACTGGACTTCGCTGTTTACAAGGATGAGCTGCCCGACAATGGGATCATCCGGTTTGGACAAGGATTCGAGAACACAAATGTCAAGTTCACTGACGTTACTCTCTTCGCACTAATGGACAAAGTGTCAGAAACTGAGAAACCCATGATTGAGTTCAACCTTAAGTCAACTCAAGAGTTTCCTCCTCCGCGAAGGGTTCCAGTCGAGAGGAATACTACCGTCCATGGGAGGACCGTTATCTCTACCCCCACCGGTCTAGTCGTCTCGCTCCTACCCCGCTACCGCCAACCGAAGGGGAAGGAAGTTCAAATTTGTAACGAGCATGTTACCGTGGAGGGTACGGATTTCCGTGCAAGACCTTCTATTTTTGAAATTGGGTCCAGCTTAAGGGTTCCACCCCTAACACGGACACGAGAGGAGAAACGAGGCGGGAAGATTGCCGTGAAGGCCGTAGCTGCTGAAGTCGCTTTCTTAGAAGAAATCCCTGAGTACACACCACTACCTGAATACATACCATTGTCTGAGTATACACCCCTTTTGGAAGGAAGTAGATTCCATCCCCTTTCCACCGCAGCTGACGAGGAAAATGTCCGCAGGATTGCCTCTACATTACCTCGGCCCGCATACGATAGCGACAACAGAAAGAAAAGGGCTAGGGTTACACCACTTGCCCGACTACAGACTGTGATTGAGAAGTTAGCAAGGAAAGAAAGATGCCCTGTATCGGAAATTTTAAGAAGGATAGGGCGGGTGCCGGCCAAATCCCGTCTTGGGCCGCGAGTAGAATCTGCTATCGCTGCAGAAGAGCCTAATAAGAAGATGAAGGCTAGTCCACCTGTTGTTGTTTCAGGTTTACAGATCAGGGAGGATACCACCTTCCAGCATTCAGCTGACAGACCATCCGGTCCTAGGCCTTCTACTGCTAGAAGGATGGTATGGCGTCCCACTACCGGCCAATTAAGACCGAAACAACGACCAGAAAAGGAAAGTCTCGTCAGGAGACTTGAGTCCGAGGAAAGTGCTACCGCAGTAAAGGGGACTCATGAGAAAGAAACCCGACAATTGTCACATGACAACTGCAAGGATGTACAGAAAAGACCACTGGAAGATGCTATGGAAAAGTTAAGAACTGATATTTGGCGACTAGCAAGGGAAAGAGAAGAGAAATTCGGAGATGAAGTTGACTCGTCAGAGTTCATGGATGATGAATATACAGAAATTAACATGGTTGAAACAGAGCTTCGTCGGCTTCACAAGGTGCTCCTGCAGCCGCAGAAAGAGAGGAGCCGGAAGTAATGAGGAGGCAGCTTCAAGAGAAAGATGATACGATCGCCCAAATGGCGAAAAGGATGGAAGAGATGGCTGTAGCCCTAGCCACTCTCCGCAGTCGGGTTCAACCCCAAAGAGAAACACCCCGGAAGTTATTCACATTGTAGACGGAGGAAAGGAGATTACATCCGTCAACGGGGATGATCAATTAAAGAAGGATACAACACAAAGTTTGATTCCAGAAAAGGATATCAAGAGCTTGGTGGAACAGCAGGTGCGAGAAGCCTTGGCACAATCAAAGAGCGGAACATCCATTCGGACGGGTAGACCTTACCCCGAAGAATTCGACGCCGTCCAATATCCGAAAGGCTTCGTACCACCTCTGTTCAAGACCTTTGATGGAACCGGAAACCCTCGGCAGCATGTTGCACATTTTCGTGCCAGTTGTTGCAATGCCGGCGGAAGTGATGCTTTACTCTTCCGACAATTTGTCAGCAGCCTGTTAGGGATCGCCTTTGATTGGTATGCGGAATTACCAAATGGCTCGGTGAAGACATTTTCATAATTAGAAAACCTCTTCATCAAGCGATTTGCCGGAGCTCAGCACCACATCACTATAGGTGATTTAGTGGTAGAGAAGCAGAAGCCGAATGAAACCTTGGTGGATTACATACTTCGATGGAGGAATCTAAGTATGAAGTGTGAGCCACAGCTACAAGAGCAGCACGCAGTCGGTATTTTACTTAAAAGCATTCATGGCCCGATAAGCACTTCTCCTCAAGGGATTTACTATTAAGACTTTCGAGAAGTTGTTAAGCAAGGCCGGAAGCTTGCAAGAGGAGGCGAAGCAATTAAGTTTCACCGATAAAGCGGACAAACGAAGCCCGTGAAAACTTTTGAAAAGAAGTCCGGGATCGTCCCAGCGATCGATAAAGGCAAGCGACCGATACAAATATCGTCGAACGGCCGCGAAGCAACCTCGACAGAATTACCAGCGAACCCCGACCCGGCTATCGGTCATCTCAACAAGTATGAACAACCACCTCGTCCACAACGTACGTTTAGGGAGTTCCCGAGCGAGGAGTGTCCGTTCAAGAATGAGGCGGTGCCAAAAATGTTCCGCGACTCGATGAAGACTCCAGATTTCCAATCGCCGAGCCTAAAAGACCGGAAGAAGTCGACAAGAAAGGTGATCCCAACTTTCGCCCTTACCACCGGATGCTTGGGCACAAGATAGAAGATTGTATTACCTTCAAAAGTTGGCTCAACGACAATCTTCGGAAAGGGAATATAACGATCCCGAAAGAATACATGAAAGAACCCCAGAAAGGAGGTTCCGTCAATGTTATCTCGACGGATTTCGTTGTTCCGATAGATCCCTATGCGACTGATGATGGATGGACTACCGCTTGGATAAAGTCTTCGAAGAAGGTTTTGGATCACATCCAAACCGCTTCGGTGCGAGCCTCAATTCAGAGTTCGAAAACTGTCAAGTCGGCGCTATCACTTGCGATAGAAGAACCACCTCAACAAGAGACGGCTGAAGAAAAGAAGAAAATTGACGAAGAAGAGAGGACCGAGGCTCCTAAGGCTAGACTAGGGGCTGCTTATCCTAGGATAGTTGTTTCCGATTAGGGGAGAAATCCCTCGAACCTCTGACTCTGTATGATTATCTGCCCACTCCAGTGGGATCTTATAATAATGAGGGTTATGGCGTTGGCTACGTTTTGACTGTTTCTAATGATTACGTAACTAGCGACAATCAACCTAATCCGGACGTCGATTCCGATACAAATAACAATTCTCAAATCATACACAATCTCGACGATCACAATGACAAAGAAGACATCCACCAGGGAGGCTACGAGAGTTCAACAAGCAACGAATCTATTTGCGAGTTTCGAGGAGCTCCAATCACAATAGAGTTAGAGCCTTCAGACTCCGAAGCTAATCCTGAAGAACTTGTCATTCCAATTCAGAAGGAGACACCAGCAAACTCAATGCTAAACTTAGAAGAAATCACAGAAGTCAACTTAAGAAGTGGAAGAGTTCTACCTCCGAGAATGGGTCCAAAGGACAAAGGAAAGCGTGTGGTTGTTCGAGAAGAACCAACCCCGGCGGAAGAAATACCCATTCGAGAAGAAAACGAGGCACATGAAAACAAAGTGGACTACAACGTGCTAGCCCATCTTAGGAAATTACCGACCAAACCGAGCATCTACGACGCTCTCATCTTATCAAAGGAGATGAGAGAAGCTCGATCAAGGCCTTACTCGATCCGAGAATTTGCTTAGCTCAAATGGCCGGAGAGTCCTTAGATGAGGTTTGCTCGTTAAAGGAACAACGGGGTGTTACCTTCACGGACAACGACCTACTACTTGGGACGACGAGACCACAACCGACCCTTGTACATTTCGGCTACAATCGGGAAGTTTACACTCTCCGAGTATTGGTGGATCCAAGAGCATCAATCAATATAATGAATCTTCGAACACTAGCATACTTGGAAATTGATGCTCGCGAGCTCGAGGCGGACAAAATGTTATTAAGAGGATTCAACCGTAAAGGAGAAAGAGCCCTCGGATCAATAACACTCGCTAATGAAGACCGGTGACTTAGCAAAGACAACCGCGAAATTTCACATAATTGATTCAGAAACGTCGTTCAACGCTCTACTGGGCCGACCATGGATACATGAAAACAGGATGGTACCATCATTTCTACATCAATGCATTAAATACTACGATGGAGGGGAACAGTGTATTAAAGGTGACTTACAACCGTTCTCCGTACATGAAATCGGAATCCATGAAGATGCGACTTATTATGCACCTCCGAAGAAAACAATCTTCTCCGGAGATACCATAACAAATGAAGCAAAGGAAATTTGGGACAATGAAGAACCTGAAATTCTAGTCCAACAGTCACTCACCACTCCCTTACGGCGAGATGGTGAAGGTTTCTCCACAACTCGCATCCAAGGTCGAGGCCGGGGACGAGGTCGTGGCAGAGACGTTAGGACGATCGGACGAGGAAACCGACCATCAATGTTGATTGGGAAGATAGTTCCGAAGAAGAAAAGAAATCAAACAAGAAGCAATGACAATAAGTCGAAGAAGCCGCAATTCAGAATCCCTCTCGAAGATGAAAGAAACGAAGAATATAAATCGATGTACGAGAAGATTAACCACTATGTACATACTATGACCCTGACCCCGATCCATTCTAATAAGATCGAGGGTATGGAGGTCAAAGAGGTACGTAGCGGTGGTGCAAAGCCCATCAAATTCTACCGTGGTGCTCCTTCCTCCAAAACTGAAAATAATGTACAATTTGAAGATGCTACTTCATCAGAATTTATGGAATTGCCTTTTGAGTGGTACTCTCCCTATGTTCAAAATTTAATTCAGCGTGGTTTCTTACCTCGACAATGGATAAAGGGTCGATCACAACATTTTGAAAAATTATGGAATAACTCCGGTCGTCCACCCAATTCAAAGCATGGTCTCGGATTCGGCACAGTAGGATCAGTTGACGATACTGAATTTTGCTTGGTTGTCACCTGCGAGTCTAATGAAAACCGCATGGAAACTACGTAAGAACTCGAAGATTTACAAATTGGAGACGCTCCACCGGAATTCGAAGAAGAGATCAAATCTACAATAGATGAGTTAACGTAAGTTAACTTAGGTACTAGCGAAGAACCTAGACCTACCTTTGTTAGCTCCTTACTCAATAAAGAAGACTCCGAAGAAATAATCAAGTTATTAATGGAATTTAAAGACTGTTTTGCTTGGAGCTACGATGAGATGCCAGGTTTAGCTCCAGAGGTCGCAGTCCATAAGCTAGGGGTGGATCCTGCTTCTGTTCCAGTCAGACAAGGTCCCAGAAGAATGCGTCTAGAAATCAAACAACAAGTCATAGCTGAAGTTAAAAAGCTAATAGACGCTAAATTTTTCCGTGATGAACAATACCCGACTTGGTTAGCCAACGTGGTACCAGTCAGGAAGAAGAATGGTCGATCGGAATTTGTGTGGATTTCGGAGATTTAAACAAGGCATGTCCAAAAGATGAATTTCCCCTACCGATCCCAGAATTAATGATTGACATTGCTTCAACACATGAAATATTCTCATTCATGGATGGATCTTCAGGATACAACTAGATAAAAATGGCTCCAGAAGATGAAAAACTTACAGCATTTAGAACGCCGATCGGAGTATATTGCTACACAGTGATGCCATTCGGACTGAAGAATGCAGGAGCAACCTACCAGAGAGCGATGACAAGAATTTTTGATGATCTCATTCACAATCAAGTCGAATGCTACGTGGATGATGTGGTCATCAAAAGCAAAGTAAAGGAAAACCACCTGTATGATTTGAGAATTGTTTTCGGACGATTAAGACAATTTAACCTTAAGATGAATCCCTTAAAATGCGCCTTCGGCGTCACCTCCGGAAATTCTTAGGATTCGTTGTCCGACATCGTGGAATTGAAATCGACCCGGAAAAGATTAAAGCCATCTTAGAAATGCCACCTCCCGTAACCTTAAAACAACTACGATCTTTTCAAGGGAAGTTGGCATATCTTCGACGCTTTATCTCAAACTTGTCAGTGTAGGTGTCACCTTTCTCGGCACTAGTTAAAAAGGACGCCAAATTTATTTGGGAAGAGAAATGCCGTAGGGCCTTCGAGGACATTAAACAATATTTAATGACACCTCCCGTCTTAGCAGCCCCGGCCTCGTGTAGACCGTGATACTTTATACCGCGGCTTTAGATGACTCTCTCGGAGCCCCGTTAGCCTGAGTCAATGATGAGGGTAAAGAAAATGCTCTTTACTACCTAAGCCGTCGTTTACTTCCGACGGAAATAAGGTATCCCGCAATCGAAAAGCATTGTTTGGCCCCGATCTTCGCCGCTCAAAAGCTCGGGCATTACATGCTTTCTCATAAGGTCAACTCGATTTCGAAATTTAATCCATTGCAATACTTCGATGACCCGTCCAATGCTTTCCGGCGTACTTGCCGTATGGTCAATGATATTATCGCAATTTGATATAACTTTCGTGCCTCTTCGTGCCGTAAGGGACAAGTCTTAGCAGGACTTCCTCGCAACGACACCCTTTGCCGGCAGAATCTCCTCTCAATGACGACTTGCCGGATGAACAAATAATGAACCTAGAAGACCCCGATGATCGACGTTGGGAATTGTATTTCGACGGAGCATCTTCAAGCACACAAAGACGAAGAATCGCAAGTGATAGTGCCCGGTAAGGCGGGGATCGGACTAATATTTATAACACCGGAGCGGGGGATGTTAAGATATTCCTACCACTTAACGGAGCCATGCACAAATAACGAGCGAATACGAAGCCCTCATAACGGATCGGAATTAACTATTCAAATGGGTATAACGGACATCAACATCTACGGGGATTCGCAGTTAATCATTCAACAGATCGCCGGACAATACAGAATTTTAAAACCAAGACTCGAGCAATACTTCCAGTATGCCATACAAATTGTTGAACAGATTCGAATGTGACGATCTATAAAATTCCCGTAAAAGAAAACGCTTTAGCTGGATGCGCTAGCTTCGTCTCGCAAAAGAATTTGCCTCGTTTGCAAGATGAATCGTTGGAAGTGCTCGGTTCACGAACGTCAGGTCCTATCACAACTCGACATAGACACAATACACAAATCGAAAAGGAAAAAGGATCAATTGCAGCAGATGACGTGAAAACACGGAAGATCAGGCGACGACCATTACTGATTACCTGCAAGCGAGAAAACTACCGGACGATAGGTCGTTAGCCCACCGGATCAAGAAAAGAACTCCGTCCTACGCATTAATAAACAACACATTATACGAAGGTCTTTTAATCAAATGTGGCTAAGGTGCCTAAGCGGGTCCGAGGCCCGTGAAATTGTTAAAGAGGTGCATTCGAGACTCGTGGCGCTCACCGACGGTCCGAAGATGAAAATGAAAATTAAAAGACTAGGGTACTACCGGCCCTCGATGATGACCGACCGCATGAAAATCGCCAAGAGCCGTCACCGGTGCCAAGTGCACGGAGTGGTTCTACACCAACCTCCAAATGTGCTACATCCGACAATTGCGTCGCGGCCATTCGAATGTTGGCGCACGGATATAGTGGGTCCAATAGAACCACCATCTTCAAAAGGACATCGCTTCATTCTTGCGGCTACAGATTACTTTTCAAAGTGGGCAGAGGCAGTTCCACTTAGAGAAGTAAAAGCACACCACGTACTACAATTTTTCAAGAACCAAGTTGTTTACCGTTTCGGAGTGCCGCGCGAGATCATCTCGTATAATGGGTCAGCATTCGAAGCACGCAAATCAACAATTTTGTCGAGAGACACGGAATCGACCGGCGGTATTCAACAATTTACTACCCAAGAGCGAACGGCCCTGCCGAGGCTTTTAATAAAACTCTCGTTCAAATTTTAAAGAAGACTTTAGACGACAATAAGAGAAATTGGCACGAGAAGTTATTAGAAGCCTTATGGGCCTACCGGACAACCTTCGAACTCCTACTCAAGCTACACCTTACGCTCCGGTGTATGGGTCCGAGGCAAGTGTTACCCTTAGAGGTCCAGCCTTCCTTCACTCGTAATTGTAGCTGCAAACAAAATCACGACAGAAGAGAATGCCAAATTACGACTAGAAGAATTGGAAAGCCCGGAAGGGGAAAGACTTGCAGCATGACAGAGAATTTAGAACTATACCAAGCTAAGATGGTTCAAGCCCATGACAGATCGGTCCGCCCAAGAACCTTCAAAGTTGGTGACTTAGTTCTCGTTCTCAAAAGACCTATTTTCGCACACCGCAAGATAGGAGGAAAATTTGAACCCACTGGGAGGGACCATTTGTAGTCGAGGCAGCTCTACTCGGGAGGCTCCTACCAGCCTAGTGAATTGCCAAGGAGAACGACATATGCTTCCGATCAATCGGACGATACTTAAAAAGTATTACGCTACCCGATGTTTCGAAAGAATGAATTTTTCATCCCTAGAAGCACGGTGAAGTAATTACTTATGACTGGGTCCGAACCCAAAATAATAAAAAATGTACTAGAATAAATAAAATCATGATAATAAAGTTTTCCTTGTTTTCTCTTCCATATCAAAATCTCTTTCCTGATCTTATCCCACTTCATTCCTGTTAAATTGAAAAATACAAAGTAATAAAAAAAAACTGTCTTTAATAAACATTTTCTTAATGTTCTTGTTCTTAGTACAGCCCCTGATCCTTTTCCTTGTCTCTTCGCAGGGAAATGTCGAGCGGGCGGTTGGTCCTGAACTTTAGAAATGGCGTAAGCCTTGCACTCGACGAAAAGAGGGTGAAAGATGGAGCGATAATAGAGATCGACTCGGACTTCGCACCGGCGAGCCTCGCAATACGAGGAAAGTGACCGGGTCCCACTGACCGAGAAGAACTCGCCCGGACGAGTAATGAAAGTGGGTGGCCCAAGCCACCAATCCGACGAGTAAGAAAAGAAGAACAAACACCGAAGAAGACAAGAAAATCAAATCCGTAGTCAGCTACAGAGAGGGCGAGCTTGTCGGCCGCCGCGCCTACGTAAGTTCGAGAAATACGAAGAGCTACTCTCACAACAACTCAACGAAGAAACAAAAATCGCCGTATCCGCAAGATGTTAACTAAATTAGCAGCGGACCAGCGCGACGAGGCAGTTGCTAATGCCAGTACATACACTTCAAGGACACCAATTCACCAGGAACCTGAAGAAAGGAGACCAGCTTCGAGGATAACGAAGAGACCAGGGAAATCTCGAGAAGAACGGAAGAAAGAAGGCTACAACGCCACCGGACAAAGCCACCGCAATGCATGACCTTGTTGCAGAAGCAACCCCGGAGGATGTCCCGACGGACATCATCCCCGAAGAGCCGAGGTATGCGTGTGAGAACGTGAAGGGATTGAGCCATATATCCCACAATACGTCACCAGGCCTCGCCATTTGCAAATTATCCCAGAATACGAGCTAGAAAGAATACAAAATGTCCAGAAGAAAACTTTTGAATACTTCGAGAGAATCAGAGGCAGGAGGATCAATATACTAGAAGGCCTCGAGTTACATACGTGACGTGTTCTCGAATACGAACAACAACAAATCATGGATCGCATCCGGATTTGAAAAAGATGGGCCGAGCGAGTCGCTTAAGAGAAAACACTTACTCAGAACCCGGAGATGGATGCCAGGGAAGGGGAGAATTACAATACAATGTGGATGCTGCTACAACTTCGCAGAAGACAGGAAGGGAAACCCACCGGGGATACTCCGTCATGGCCAGGTGGATCCAATGCCATTAGTCATTAAAAGGATGGTAAAAAGAATGATAACATGGAGGGTACTGCCAGCAGATTGCATACCCAACAGCTTGCATCATTAATATTTACAAGAAGGGTGATCTGTATACCCCCGCACATAGATCACCACGACTTTGTCGACACCTTTCGCACGCTTTCTTTTCCGAATGAGTGTAATATCATGTTCGGATCCGACCTCCGGATACGAGGCCCGGTGAGTTCCGAGGGCCGATGAAAGATACCATTACCGGTAGGTTCCGTCATGATATCGAAGGGCAACGGAGCGGATGTCGCTAAACATTGCATACGGGAGTACCAGGTGAAGCGGATCTCGGCTACTTTCGAAGGATGGACGACGAGAAAGCACCTTACCACTTCCGACTGGACCCGGAGTTAGAGAGCCTCCGACCTTACGAGCTGTGAGTTACATGGAAATTATCACACCTCCAACGTACATCCCTACGACATCCTTACCAAGGATGGCTTGGAAGATGATGTTATTGACCATGTAACTCACTATTCAGACACGGATTTTTGACAGATACCCTGTTGGATGGATCAACAAAGATCATACATAGTCCGTTTTGAGTCTATATGGATTGTATGAGATGTATTCCAGATCGAGTTGTATGATGTATCTTCAGCATGATTGGAATGAAAGTGATGATGTTACATTTTTGGCCTTCACCTCTTTTGTGCGAATTGACTGGGAAACGCCATTAAAGTTAAACGAACTTCGAACAAAGAACAGAAAAGAAAAAAAAAATAAAAATATAATAATAAAAATAAAATAAAATAAAATAATAAAAAAAAGAAAATAAAAATATAAATAATAAATGAGAATTATTTTTCCTTAAAAATCCAAACATAAAAATAACTTCAAAATCCACGTGAACGCTAAATAAAATTCACATGAACATTAAATACACAGCTAAAAAAATTTGGAAAGTTAAAGGACAAACAAAATGAAAATGAATCTCAAATCGGATCCCACTCTAAATTCATCTTTTCAAACATTTCAAATCAACTCCAAATCGAAATTTACCTCAAGAAGCTTTGAAATTCTCTGTCGGGACAACTCTTCCTCACAAGAGACCCACACTTCAATTTCAGAACCCTAAACCTTTTTTCGTCACATCGAAATCATTTCGACTTTTGTGGCCTACCTTTCTTCCTGTATGGAGATCGACTAGGTCTATTGACACGGAGCCACGAGCTTTGTCTGATTTGGTTCTGATGGCATGAGACTGGGTCCCTCTTCACACAAATAAACTTCGAGATTGGAATCCATTTCCAATTCTCATTAAACTTTCGAGATTGGAATCCATTTCCAATTCTCATTAAACTTCCGAGATTGGAACCTCGTTCCAATTCTCATTAAACTTCCGAGATTGGAATCCATTTCCAATTCTCATTAAACTTTCGAGATTGGAATCCATTTCCAATTCTCATTAAACTTCCGAGATTGGAACCTCGTTCCAATTCTCATTAAACTTTCAAGATTGGAATCCGTTCCAATTCTCATTAAACTTTCGAGATTGGAATCCATTTCCAATTCTCATTAAACTTTCGAG
>JAKZJZ010001452.1:0-27810 GCA_022702705.1 Papilionanthe hookeriana x Papilionanthe teres | reverse complement strand
CAGTTACGTATTGCTATTATTTAAATTTCAATCATCCAAATCAGATTAGGATCAAATATTTTACTTGTTGATTTTTTATTAAACCTAAAGTTTTAATTAAGGATTAAAGATTTTAATTACCATTTTACCCTTTAAGCTTAATAATTTCATAACTCACTAAATTGAACTCAAATGAACTTGAAATTTTTATGTGACTTTACTCATATGTCAATAAAGACATGAGAGGAGAAAATGTGATTTTTCTGTATTTAATTTATTTATATAATTATTTTTGGTGGAAAATAGAGATTTTCAAGGAAAATTTGATAACATGACCAAGGGAAAAGTTTCTGTCCTTAAGAAAATTAGGGGACATTCCTAATGACCAGAGAAGCACTTGGACCAATTTTGGTGATTTTTTGAATTATATTATTTTTATTATAATTATTTTGAGTTTTGGAGTGTTAATTAATTTAAAAATAAAATAAATGTTGAAAAATGGATTTTATATTTTTCAAAAATCTCTCTGATATCAAGGAAACCAGAGAAACAAATTTTGCAATTTTCTGATTTTTCTATGATTTATAATAATTATTTTAGTGAAAATGCTAGAAAATACATTTTTTTAATTTTAAAATTACCCTAGGGCTTTAAAATTTAATATCTCACTAAATAGACCTAGGAAAAATGTGGGATTTGTTCCTAAGTGATTAAAATTCAAAATGTGACATTTTGGTGAATTTTATTATTTTTGTGATTTTTATTATTTTTTAATTATTAAAAATATTAAAATATTATTAAAAATCAACTTTTTTAGAAAATTGAAATTTTAATTTTCTTAGAGTTCCCTGATATCAGAGAGGCTCCAAAACCAATTTGGTGAATTTTTAAAAAGTATTTTAAAAGTTATGAATTTTTAAAGTTTAAAATGGCTAAGTGGCTTAATCAACCCAATTAGTGGGGCTAACCAAGTCCAATTGACTTCAAATTTTTATGGTGGATTCCTCTGATCCTAAAGGTCAGTGGAGAATTGATTTCAAGTCAATTTGATGCCTGGTTAACTCTAATTAATTAAAGACCTATTTTAGGTGTTTAAGCCAATTAGGGTTAATCTGAGTGAATTAACTCAAGTCCTATTTTTCCTAGAGTTCTCTGGTCATAAGGAACATCACCAAATATTTCTAGAATTTATTTCACAACATGCTAATTTTTGGAATTAAAATACTCAAAACAGCAACATGCATTTGAAAAATAAATAACTTTTCACAGAGATGGCCTCTGACCTTGGAAAATTCAGGGAATGTTCCCAAGTTCAGAGGCTTCAAAAGCCCTATGGTCTCATGCCATGGTGAATTGTATACATGCATGGAGAATTAAATGTATGCAGAGAGTAAATAAATCATAAAAAATAAAATACTTAATTAAATTAAATGATTTCTTTTCCACATTATTCTCCTCTGTTCACTGAGCAAGAGGGTATTTTTATTTTATTTTTGTGATTTTTCTACACAGAGATATGAATTTTTGAAGTTTAGGGAATTAAATAAATAGAAAATACCCTAATTTTCTATTTATCCACGCGGCGCCGCGTCAACCTCGGCAGCTCCGAACGCACACGCGTCGCGCTCCCATTCGACGCCGCCACCTGAGTCAGCAGCCCGGGCCCCGCGGTTCTCGTACCGTCTCCTGGTCCGACGCAATCCTGGCCGTCCGTGCGCGCGTGTATCGAATGGACGGCATCCGTTCATCGTCCCCAAGTGTTCTCACCCGAGAGCCGTCCACACTAAATCCCTAAGATCTCACTCGATTCTCAATGGATTTTCATGTTCTTATGCTCTATGGATTCGTCTTGAAGAGACGAACACATCTATACGGCTAACATGCATTGAAACTAAGGCATTTGAAATGGAGAATCTCCAGAAGCTCGGGATGAATAGTTAACTCATACCTTAGCTCAGAGAAGTGTGGCTTCAATCTGAGAGTTGTTGCACCTTCGATTGGGTCCCAGCAAGCTCCAGATGAAGTCTCCTGGTCTGGTGAATTGCCTAGCTATGAAAGTGACCACAGCCGATCACAAAGCTTGGAGGCTGGAGCAACTGGGTGGCCTGGAGATGGGGCTTTCAGTGGGAAACTTCTCCTCTTGGTCCAGTGAAGGTGTAGGACCAGTCAATTTGAGGATTGGCTCACTGTGGCAAAGTGTCCTGGTTTTGGGTGGAATTTCAGTTGAGAAATTGGGCTCTGTTGGTGGGGATTAGGGCAAATTGACACTGGGGATCAACTGCTCTAAGGATGGTGAAGGGTTTGGAACAATTTTGGCAGAGTTTCGGCAAGGTTTGTGCTTGGCTCTCCTCATGGCCGAGAGGGGTGGAGTTTAAATAGAGCTGGCTGGGGGGCCTCCCAGGGAGAGTTAGGGCTTGGGATCAGCTGCTCTGGTGAGGAGAAGATCAGCCATGGTGACCACTAGGGATGGGGCAGCTCAGCAAGTGAGAATTTCAATGTTGGCTCACATGTGAGCTCTCGGCCATGGTGTTTTCCGGCGGCCTGGTGGCCGGCCGGCCAGGCATGGGTCACCCTCAAGGTCAGGTGGGTCAGGGCTGGAGGTTTGTGCAATCAATTGGCCATGGACATGTGTAAAGGCTTTGATCCAAAGTGGAATGGGGCATGGCTAGATTTGGACCTAAATGGGTCAACCCACCCATTTGGGCTAGGTGCACCACCCAAGGCCTGGTTTAGGCTGAGGGAGAAAGTGATTTGGATCAGCTTGATTAGTGGGGTCAAGTCACAATCCAAGTACAATTAAGCTTAAGCATGGTTTAGTGGAATCATGTAAGTGGTTAATCACCTTTAGGAGTTAAGGAAAGAGCCTCCTCCTTTTGCCCAAAATGGCATGGTGACATGTAAAGAGGCTCTCATGGCTTGCATATGGCTTATGCATGGCTCCATGGCTCCATTTGGCTTGGGAAAAGTAAAGTCAATTTCATGGAAATGGATTTAAGGAAAATTTTGGTATTTAGGGGCGATTTGGCACGAGGCTTGATTTCGGAATTATTTGATGATGAATTTAGGACTTAGGGATGATTTTAATTGAAAGTATGACGAGGGGAAATGTCATATGGGCCTTTGGAAGAATTTGGGCTTTGTTTCAAGGAATAGGCTTTTAAGCAAGGTTTAAGTGGAAGTGGGCTTTCAAGTTTAAAATGTGTTCATGGATGAAATTTTGTAAAGAGGTTGGGCCAAATAATTGTTGGGTTTAGCTCATGGATGTGTCATGAGTGACTCAGCAAATTTGGGGTGGTTTGGACTTCAATCGGGTCGGATTTCGATTTTTCTGAATGGCCAATGTAGGTCAAATTGGGCTAACTTGGGCCAATGTTGGGCTAGGGTTGAAATTGATGTAAAATAAATGTTAAGAAATGTTTATGGGAGTGTTTCAAAGAGGTTTTGGCTTTGGTTGGGTTTTAATTCTCGAGGTTCGGGCCTATTCTGGGTTAGATTCGGGTTTAGGTCAAAAATCGGGCTTTTTGATTGGGTTCAATTTCGAGTGGGGTTTGGGTCAAAATCTTGGGCAAATCATGTTAGTGTTTTGTTTATGAGGATGTTAAGGAAGGTTTAGAAAAGATTTGGGGTTAATTGGAGTCGAATTGGGTTAGCTTGGGCTAAGTTTGGGTCATGGGTCCAAATTCGGGCTTTAAGGCCCAAAGTGAAATCGATCCAAATGTCAATCAAATTGACTTGGATTTGGTCTAAATTGGTATTGGGAATGTTGAATTGAAGTTTAGAATTGAATTCGACCAAAATTGGGGTCAATCGGGTATGTTTGGTTTCGACATCGGGTCCACTTTCGGGTTAAAACGGGTCAATTTGGGGGTTTTCGACAAAAGTAGGGTAAATTGACAAAATTGGCCCATGGTGTAGTTGGACAAAATGAAATTGGGAATATTTGGGATTTTCTGGAATTTTCTGGGAATTTTCTGAATTTTTGGATTTTTGTGCCAAGAAGGGTATTTTCGGTATTCGAGGGTATTGGGGGGTTTTCTGGAATTTTTGGTATTTTTGGGTATGGATGATCAATTTGAGTGATGTGGAGGTGTTTGGGATTGATTTTGGAAAATTTTAGGTAATTTGGAGATTTTGCAAAATTGCGATCTGCGGCTGAGAGGCTAGAAGAGCGTAGTGGTCCCGGGTCAAAAATCGAAAATTTGGGAAATTGAAGATCGGGTGAATTTGGGGTGGGTGAAATCATTTTGTTGAGCTATGAAGCTATTTCAAGCCTATACGAGTTGATGAAAGATTCATTTGAAAAGTGTGTGTGTGTGTGTGTGTGTGTGTGTGTGTGGACGACATGTTGTTCTTAACTCTTAATGGTGGCTGGAGGGTTAAGTGGACTGAATTATCCAGGAATTACCATGAGTCGTAGAGGTCAAGTGTTGTTGGCATGGGGTGGTTTTAGAAGGGGAATGGTAAGGTAGCTGGGAGGCATAAATAGTAGCCACTTCTTCATCGTACTTTGTTGACTGGAAAAGGGGGCCTGTGGGGCCCCCCCCCCCCCCCCCCCCCCCCCCCCCCAAAAAAAAAAAAAAAAAAAAAAAAAAAAAAAAAAAAAAAAAAAAAAAAAAAAAAAAAAAAAAAAAAAAAAAAAAAAAAAAAAAAAAAAAAAAAAAAAAAAAAAAAAAAAAAAAAAAAAAAAAAAAAAAAAAAAAAAAAAAAAAAAAAAAAAAAAAAAAAAAAAAAAAAAAAAAAAAAAAAAAAAAAAAAAAAAAAAAAAAAAAAAAAAAAAAAAAAAAAAAAAAAAAAAAGAAAAAAAAAGAGGAAATTTACATAGTAACTCATCCTTCAAACTCATATTTGATTTTAACCCTCAGTGGATGAAATTATAAATGGCCATGCCGGGTGCTCAGGAGTTCAGGAGCTAGGCTGCCGACCAAAGTGGTCCCGACTCCACCAAATATAATACAAAAAAAGAAAAAGCCTATATGTATCCTACACCAAAAGAAGAAGGAAGACCTCATCAAACAGGCCTACAAATGGACTTCACAATGTGCGGTGAGTCGACTTTGAGCACACCACAGATGTGCTGGTTCAAGCGACTAACAAAACTAACACGTATGTCCAAG
This sequence comes from Papilionanthe hookeriana x Papilionanthe teres, assembly GCA_022702705.1. Lineage (NCBI taxonomy): Eukaryota > Viridiplantae > Streptophyta > Magnoliopsida > Asparagales > Orchidaceae > Papilionanthe > Papilionanthe hookeriana x Papilionanthe teres. Next base: position 22,717 of record JAKZJZ010001452.1, on the reverse strand, counting down.
CGACGAACTTGTAGACTAAGGGGAAAGAGTCACGGGAGTACTGTATATCTCCGGAACCGGAGATTTAACTTCACAAAGGAAAAGAGCAGAGGTGGGTCCACTGTAACATCCGAGTGAATGGCCTCCTGATGAAGCGAGCGCGTAGAAGCATGGAGGGGCTAGTGCTGTTAGGAGTGGAATGGAGTTGCGGCGCGCTGCTGCTTGTTTGGATTTATTGCTTGTTTGTTTTGGAAGCGTAGTTTAAATTTTAATAGCTTCACTTAGACGTTTCTTCAAAATTAATTCGAGGGATTCGATTCAAATGTAAATGAGTAATTAGATTTCGAGGTTTTAGATGTGAAGATTCAACTTCAAAAGAAAATCGACCTAGGGATGGATTTGACCGCTGTGAATGAGAAGATATCTCGTATAGCTGTCAGATGTAAACTTAACTTTAAGAGCTGATTGAGGCAGTATTTCATTGCGATAGTGAAAGATCCCTGAAGCAATGCGCTCTCGAATGTAAAATCCTCAACTAAAAGGTCGAATTGAGGCATTTCAAGGTAATAGTATAACTGCATATAGTAGCCTTTGATAAATCTCACCAGTTTAATTGATGTATTTCAAAGGCACAGAAGAGAACTTGTGTTGTTTTTACTTATAAAATCCCCACCAAAAGTTGAATTTCGATGTATTTCACAGAATAGAAATAGAACTTAAAGAATATACTTTGATGAATCCACTAAAAAGTTTCTGAATTCTACGTATTTCAAAGGCAATGTGAAGAATCCTAGCAATGCGAAATGGACAAACCTTCACCTAAAAAGCTTGGACTTCACATTTCAAAGGCACAGAAGAGAACTACAATGCATTCTCTGATAAAATCCTCACCAAAAGCTTTAATTGATTTATTTCAAAGGCATTGCATCTCAGTTAGCAGAATTTTATATGTGAAATCCCGTTCCAAAGCTAGACTTGATATTTCAAAGGCAAATAGAAGAGAATCCACAAAGTGTTTCTGACAACTGAATCTAAAAGTTTCAATTTCTGGGAGATGTATCACAAATAATGAGAACTTAAAGAAAGCAAGAATGAATGTGAAATCCCGTGTTTCGAATTTGATGTATTTCAAAATAGAAGAACTTAAAGAATAATGATGTAAAAAAAATCCTCGGACCCAAAGGTTTAACTTCTCTGAGATGTAGATGAAGGACAGAAGAGAATCATAAAGCGTGTGTATAGCATACGTGTTTACAAACTCACTCAAAAAAAGGTTGAATTTTGATGTATTTACACAGAAGAGATCCATATGGTAGCCTTTGACAAAATCCCCCCCCCCCCTCTCACCCAAAGGTTTTCCTGAATTCTACTTATTTCTGCCAAATGGTACAGAATCCCAGAAGCAAGCAAAAAAAGGCAATGAGACACAAAACTTCACCCAAAGGTTTGGACTTCGATTCGATTTGAGACTCAACCAGATCAATTCAACGAATCTGGGAAGGATGAAAGTTTGAATCCTCAACAAATTCTCACGAAGATTCTATCATCATAAGACTGTCTAAAACTGATCGAGATCGATTTAGATTTTACCAGTCTATCTGAAAGCTCGTAAAATGATGTGAATTTACTTCAAGTTCTAAAAAGATCAAATTCATCTGAATCTGAAAGATTGAATTCATCAAATACATTTCGTTTATTCTTAATGTTCAAATCTTTACTCTTCCTTTTCCATTGCTTATTTAATGTTCATGTGAACTTAAATATGTCTATTTATTTTTCGATTTTTTATATTTTCGAATCTCAACAGAATGAAGTAGATAAGACTTGGGGAAAAGGACTTCGATTCGAGAAGAAAACTAGGAAAATTTTATTATTATTTATTTATTTATTTTAGCACATTTTATCATTTGGGTTCTGACTCAATCACAAGTAATTACTTTCACCCGGCTTTCTCTTAAGGATGAAGAATCTATATTCCTTCGAAACACTGTGCAGCTGATAACATTTTTTCTGCGATCGTCCGTCATCACATATGTCGTTCTCCCTATAATTCACTACCTCTGCAGCAGAACCCTCCCCATATACCGTTCAACCACAACCATTCTTCCTGCTGCTCCACTTCTTTCTCTCTCCTCCCCCTCCCCATCTTGTGTGCGTTGGCAAGAATGTCTTTGTTGAGAGAGAACGAGAACTGTCACCAACCGGGCTGTTCTCGCGCGATCTCGCCAGGCTGCAAGGCTTCAACCCACCTGGCTTCGGGTATGGGCTTCCACTCACATATACATATATACGTGTCTTTTTCCTTCCAAGCTTTCTAATCCTTCTCTCTCTCGCCCTTCTCTCTCGAGTCGTAGTTCCCCCCCCCCGCCCCGCGGCGTTGTTTTCTTCTTTGTCACGGCAGATCTCATTCGCAATCGCACTCCCGAGCAGCGGGGGCGTGTGTCGGGGTGGGTGGGAACTCGGGGCAACACTCCCCCTCGCGGCGACCAGAGACACTGAGCGCGCGCGCGCGCGGCTACATGTAGGGGGAAGGAAGAGGACCCGACACAGGGCCTGCCTGCTTGCCTGCTGCTCGTCCGCCGAGAAATTGGTTTCTAATATCACACACAAATTTCTCAAGCAATTTTCTACACGGCCTGCAAGGTTTTTTAAGATTTAACGAGAGTTTTATTAAAAGCCTCAGCGAGGCCGTTTTGCTCGGGGTAAATTGCTGGGGAAAAGCATCGCCAATCGATTCCGCGCTCTCGACAACACATTTGTGTGCTTCGAGACGCTCACCTAGCTATTCGATGATCTCGCGCGCTGCTGCTGCACTGGAATTCAGAGAATTCTGCTTAAAAAATCTCCCACAGATGCGGGTGGCCACTTTCATGGAACGTTTCGCCCACCACTTCTGGTGCGGGGGGGAATTCCAGAGCGCCAAGAGATAGTATCAACGAGATGTCCTTTTCGAGATGCACTCATTCGGACCGACTATATCCGTGTTCTAACATTCAAATGGCTGACAAAGAATCACTGTCAAAAGTGCAAGACATCTGCCCGGAGGTCGATGTGAATCCGACCCGCACTCGGCATTGGTGGTGGGGACAATGCCTTCCCCCCCCTCTGCGATTTCCTCTCCTTTTCATGGCTTGTCATCGAGGCCGCACTTAGTCTTTAATCTCTCTCTCTTCATTTTCATCTCGGACCCGACTCCAGGAGCGCCACAGAGCGCAGGCCGCGCGTCTCTGGATGACTTCTGACACTTTGATGGCTTAGACGGCGAGACCTAACGACATTCGATCAAAAGAATTTTCCGTATAATATGTTGTTTATTAATGCGTAGACGTAGTTCTTTTTCGATCCGATTGCCAAATGAATCTATCCTCCGTAATTTTCCGTTCGTTGGTGTAGCTCTCTCTCTTCTGTTTCCATCGGTCAGCTTTCGCTAATCTTTCCGTGTTTTTCCGTCATCACCACAGAATCCGATTCTTTTCTTTTTCTTGGATTTGTGTATCATGTCTATGTCATGATAGATCACGTCCGCGAACTGGACACTTCCATCGATTCATCTTCGCAAAACAAAAAAAAAAAAAAAAAAAAGTGCAAATTCTTGCGAGACGGCGGAAGACCGCTAAAGCATTCTCTTTCTAGAATCTGCAGATCATTACTAATATGTTCCAACAAATTGTGGCGCATACCAAGTAATCGTTCGAGTCTGCTTGTACCCGTATTGTCCGAAGGATCCGTCGAATGATTAACCTGGACCCTCAGAGATGCCGATGTCGTTATCCCCATTCGAACCAAGCACCCAATCCCGTTACGAGGGCTTCGTATTCCTCCTCCTCGCCGCGCGCGTCAGTCAGCTTTCTCTCTCTCTCTCTCTCTCTCTCTCTCTCCACCAGACACCCTCCCCTCCCTCCTCCTCCCCATTGGGGCGGTAGAGTGACTTGAACTCTGTCCTGTTGTTATAAAGACTACCCTGGACCCCGCCTTGACGGCACCATCGAATGAACACTCCCACACATATTTCTCTCCCCCCCGCGCGCGCGCGCGCGCGAGAGAGAGAGAGATATTTTTTTTTTTTTTTTTTTTTTTTTTTTTTTTTTTTTTTTTTTTTTTTTTTTTTTTTTTGATTCTTCCTTCTGTTTGTAGAAGACAGATGCCTGGTTGGAATATATCTGAATTACATGACATTTGTGTGTGTGTGTGTGTGTGTGTGTGTGTGTGTGTGTGTGTGTGTGTGTGTGTGTGTGTGTGTGTGTGTGTGTGTGTGTGTGTGTGTGTGTAAAAAAAGTGTGTCTTCAGCTATTCAACAACATCTCACATCGTCAGAGGGAGAGATTCTGCCCAAGAAAGGTGTCACAGGAAGTCTGCTAAGACTTGCCCTGCGCACGCAGGCCGCCCACGGAACACGAGACGAGAAGAGCAGAATGGACCGCAATATCATCGACCATCCTCCCAAGTCCGCCGAAAGGCCGGACGAGTCACTGGCATTGCACGATTAAACTTCCGAGATCGGGCCGACGACGAGAGCAGGGCCGCCGCCGCCGGGGGCCGGCCTGAGCTTTTGAGCGTGGGACGGGGGCTGGGGCCACGCCACTGCGGACACTTTACCTCCGCTGGCAACGCACCCGCCTTGGCAAGAAGAGCATTTTCTTTACCCTCATCATCGAATTCGGGCCACTGTGGCCCGAGGAGTCGTCTAGAGCCGCGGTGTAAAGCATCGCCTACTTACCCTGGATTCAGGCCGTTTAAGATGCGAGGTGTCATTAAACATCACAACGCCTGGCGCTCCCGCCCCTCTTCCCAAATGTAAAACAACCTGGGCGTCCTTCCTCCCTCCCCTTTTTTTTTTTTTTTTTTTTTAATTACATGTGTTTGTAGAAAATGGGGGATACCCACGCTGACAGGCCTGAGATAGTGCCGGGCCGGCGATATGCTAAATTTTCCCCCGCACGCCCACGGCCGGGGGGCCGGGGCCGAATGAATGAAGGCCGGAATAACGAAGGAACGGTAAAGCAACTAACACACACACAAACGCCGATAGGCCGATAGGGGCCGCTGGGCCATGGTTGGGGGGGCTGGGCGGGGGCTGGGCCGGGTGGGGCCAACAGGCCGGTCCTGGGTTGGGTTGTCGGGTTGGCTGCGGTGGCGTGCCTTGGCGGCGTGCGTGTTGCTGGCCTTCCGGCTGTGTCGCGCGGTTGTTTGTGGACCTCCGGTCCGGGGAGATCGCGCTTGCCTGGTTCTGCCGCCCCCCCCCCCCCCCCCCTGCCTCTCCCCCCGCCCCCCCCTCCGGGCTGGCGTGCCCCCTCCCCCCCCCCCCCCCCCCCCCCCCCCCCCCCCCCCCGGCCCCCCCCCCCCCGCGCCCCCCCCCCCCCCCCCCCCCCCCCCATCGCGGGGGGGGGGGGGGGGGGGGGGGGGGGGGGGGGGGGGGGGCCGGGGGGGGGGGGGGGGGGGGGGGGGGGGGGGGGGGGGGGGTGCGCGCGCGCGCTCACTCGCGCGCGCGCTGCGCGGCGGGCTCACCGGGCGCTGCTGTGTGTCTAGTGCACTTTTTACTACGCTCTCATCGTGGGTCCATTGCCCGACGCGTCCGCTGCAATGTGTCTCATAAGAGGTGGCTGCCCTCTCTCGTCTCATGCTACATCGTCGGGAGAGACGCACTGGTGGTGGACGGGTCACTCACACTCTCTCTCACACTCACTCACTCCCGCTCTCATGCACATGCGCGCACACATGCGCTGCGTGCAGCGGGGGGCGCGGCGCACGGTCGCGCGGGCGCGCGCGGGGGGGGGGGGCGGGGGCGGGCGGGGCGCGCGGCGCACACACACGCATCCCACGCCACGCCTGCCTGCGTCTCACGCCTGCTCGCACGCACAGCGCACATGTCGCTGCGTCTCTCTGCGTCTCTCTCTCTCTCTCTCTCTCTCTCTCTCTCTCTACTATATCACACACATGCACTCTCTCATCTCTCACACACACACACACACACACTCTCTATCTACTATCGCTCGATCTCTCTCTCTCTCTCTCACTCACTCTACTGCTCGCTCACTCTCACATATCACTCTCTCTCTCTCTCACCACCTCGCGCTCGCGCCAGACTCCTCCCACCACACCCTGCCTCCGCCCCCCCCCCCCCCCTCCTCCCCCCTCCCCCCCCCCACGCTCCCTCCTCCATATGCCAGCCCACCTCCCCCCCCCGTTCACTCACACGCCACACTCCCACACGCCACACACACTCACCGACCACTCTCTCCTCCACCACACACACACGCACCCCACCCACACCCCCCCCCCCCCCCCCCCCCCACCCCGCCCCCCCCCCCCCCCCCCCCCCCCCCCCCCCCCCCCCCCCCCCCCCCCCCCCCCCCCCCCCCCCCCCCCCCCCCCCCCCCCCCCCCCCCCGCCCCCCCCGTTCATTTCCCGGGACGTGGCATCTTTCCGGGACCTCGTCCCCCCCGGGACGGGGACGTGCTAGGATCTACTCCTGCCTTACGGACCGCAACCTCTCGAGCTAATCCCGGCATTTCTCATCGTAGCTCCAAGCAAACAAGCAACAATGGAATTCCATTAATACCTCCCGCACATTGAGTCTTTTGTTGCAGAGCTAACAAAGGTAAAGTTCAAAGCCATACACTTGCGAATCTCCGTTAACTCATCTATCGTGGATTTAATTCCCCCCCCCCCTCTCTCCTTTCGACTGGCAGTTGCCTCCACTTGAAATCTTCTGTGTTCGTCTAGTCGGATGCAGCTACTGATTTGTGGAAGTGAGAGACAACTACAAATTCATCGTCAACTCGACCCATCATCATCATCCCCCCCCCCCCCCACACACAGAAGCCCCCGCCTCGTGCTGAATCCTTCTTGCCAAGAGTCCATACTTTTGACTGGAGATCTACACTCCCAGTTATTCATACCAAAATGGTGCGACGGTTTCTCATTCATCAGTTTATAAGAAACCACGCGAATTAAATTTTAACACAGGAGAGACCACTAAAAGGTAATTCCATTAATTTCGATAGTGATATCTTCTAATTGTACATTATTTTTTCGCTGAGGAAGAAGCACCATTTAGACTTCCTGACGTTTTCAGATCACTACGTACCTCGACCTCCACCTGTTAATAAAGGCAGCAGGCATATGCTATTATTAATAAATATATGCGTTACCTCGACTTTATTAGATGATGGATCTATACAGGTATTGCGTATGTACGTAGTGGTTAATCTTCAGACATTTACTTCGTATTCTTCGTCTTTTTCATCTTCTCGGTGTGGTAGATCTTTACAGACACGCGCTCTTTTCTCACTGCTGCCGCTCGCGCGCGTTTTCTCTCTCTTTCGATTTCCTTTTTCTTCTTCGGTAACTATCTTCCTGGGAATCAACATGATACCAGGGTTTTTCCGTCCAATCGTCCTGTTGCCGCCGCCGTCCCCGCCGACCTCCTCCTGGGACATGCGAGCTTCTCAGAGAAACCTTCTCACCATCATCCTCACGAAGGAGTGGGCGAGTGACATCGTTGGACCAGAACTGGGCTCTTCGTTGTCCCGAACTTTCGCTTTATTCGCTACTTGTTCCCCGGAGAAGATCGTTTTCGGGCGGCATGAATAAGCCGCATCTTCATTGATTCCACTTCATGTATCGAGAATGGCTTCGTAAGTCTCCTCGATGCACCTGCCCTCCATCGTAATATTTGATGCATCGATGCAGTAGATGATGGTACCATCCCGTTTTCATGTATCCATGGTCGGCCCAAGAGAGTGCTAATCACGTTTCTCTCTTCTGACCGACAGAAGTGAAATTTTTTTTTTATTGTTCTTGGCAACCACGGCTTACTGTGAAGGCATTACCCAGGGCCTTCGTCAGTGGGCTTTCCTCCTTTTCCTTTCATTAAATCCTCTCTTTTAATAACATTTTGTTTGCCTCGAGCTCACGAGCATCAATTTCAAGTATGCGTTGTTCGAAGACTCATTTATATCACTGCTCTCGAGATTCCACTGGGCTACTTGAGCGGGGTGGCAACTTCCTAATCAATCGAATGTGTTAACTGGCTTACGGATTCGCTGCCTGGCAGGTGTCACCGTGGCGTTTACACCTCGCTCGTTCCTTAACGAGCAAACTCATCCATGAATCTCCGGCTATTTGAGCTAAGCAGAAATTTCCGGATTGCCGGGGGGGGGGGGGGGGGGGGGGGGGGGCGAAGGCTCGACGTAGCTTCATTCTCGATAAGATGAGCATCATACTGGCCACGGTAGTAGTTTTGATAGCAAGACGTCAGGAAATCACTTGCTTTCCGTGGCGTGTGGGCTGTTCTCTGCGGGTGTGGTGCCGTGTGGCTGTGTGTGCGCATGCGGCTGTGCGCGCGCCGGTGTGTGTGTGCTTTCTGCATCGTGCGTGTGGCATGCTTGCTGCTCGTGCTGCGGTGCTCTGGCGTGTGTATATATCACAAACTACGTTGCTATGTGCATCACAGTACACCACTGAACACTTGTGCGTGTGTGCTGTTATGTGTCTTTCTTTTGTGTGGGTAGACGTGTGCTCGATGTGTGTGTGCGTGCGCGCGCAGCGGCAGCGTGCGGCTGGCGCGCGCGCGCGCGTGCGCTGCGCGCTGCGCGCGCGTGCGCGCGCGCGCGTCGCGTGCGCGCGTGCGGGGTGGGGCGCGGGGCGCGCGCGCGCGCGGCGGGGCGGCGTGGGGGCGCGGTGGCGGCGCGGGGGGGCGGGTGCGCGCGCCGCGCGCGCGCGCGCGCGCGTGCGCGCGCGCGCGCGGCGCGGCGTGCGCGTGCGCGCGCGCGCGTGTGTGCGTGCGCGCGTGTGTGCGTGCGCGCGCGCGCGCGGCGGCGCGCGCGCGCGCGCGCGCGCGCGCGCGCGCGCGCGCGCGCGCGCGCGCGCGGCGGCGCGCGCGCGTGCGCGCGCGTGCGCGCGCCGCGCGCGCGCGCGTGCGCGCGCGCGCGCGCGCGCGCGCGCGCGCGCGCGCGCGCGCGCGGGCGCGTGCGGCGCCGCGCGCGCGCCCGCGCCACACACACACCACGCTCCCTCTCTCTCCCTCTCTCTCCCTCCACACACCTCCCTCCCTCTCTCTCCCCCCCCCTCCCCCCCCCCCTCCCTCCCTCTCTCTCTCTCTCTCCCCTCCTGCCCCCCCCCCCCCCCCCCCTCCCTCCCTCCCGCGAGCACCCACGCCTCCCTCTCTCTCTCCCTCCCTCCCTCTCTCCCTCCCTCTCTCTCCCTCTCTCCCTCCCCCTCCCCGCGCGCGCGTGTGCATGTCCCTCTCTCCGCTGTCGCTCCCTCTCTGCTCTGCGCCTGTCGCGTCACACATCTCCCCCCCCCCCTCCCCCTCCTCCCCCCTCCTCTCCTCCCCCCCCCCCCCCCCCCCCCCCCCCCCCCCCCCCCCCCCCCCCCCCCCCCCCCCCCCCCCCCCCCCCCCCCCCGCGCGCTGTGTTCTCTCTCTCTCTCTCTCTCTCTCTCTCTCTCTCTCTCTCTCTCTCTCTCTCTCTCTCTCTCCCCCCCCCCCCCCCCCCCCCTCTCCTCCTCTCTCCCCCCCCCCCGCCCGCGTCTCTCCCTCTCTCTCCTCGCGCGCGCGCGCGCGCTTTCTCTCTCCCCCCTCACTCTCTCTCTCTCTCTCTCTCTCTCTCTCTCTCTCCCCCCCCCCTCTCTCTCTCTCTCTCTCTCTCTCTCTCTCTCTCTCTCTCCCCCCCCCCCCCCCCCCCCCCCCCCCCCCCCCCCCCCCCTCTCCCTCTCTCTCTCCTCCCTCTCCCTTCTCTCCTCTCTCCTTCTCTCTCTCTCTCTCTCTCTCTCTCTCTCTCTCTCTCTCTCCCCCCCCCCCCCCCCCCCCCCCCCCCCCCCCCCCCCCCCCCCCCCCCCCCCCCCCCCCCCCCCCCCCCCCCCCCCCCCCCCCAACCGGGAGTTTCTCTGGCCAAGCTCACGGACACATCTTTGGCATCGCTTCATTTTCGAACGGATATTCTCTCGCTCGAAGCTCCCTCAATGTACGTTGCGGACGGGACGGTTGTTCATACCGCGAGACGATCGATAGCTGGACCGGGGTTGCCGGTAATTTTGTTGTGGTTGTCGCGGCCGTCTCGGTGGTATTTGCATCGGCTGTTTGCCTTTGTCAACCGCCGCAACGACCCTGCATTTCTTTTCGAAAGTCTTCACCGGCTTCCGCTTGTCCGTCTTGTCGGCAAAACTTAATTGCTTCGCCTCTTCTTGCAAGCTTCCGGCCTTGCTTAACAACTTCTCAAAAGTCTTAATAGTGAATCCCTCGAGGAGAAGTGCTATCGGCCGTGAATGCTTTTAAGCAAGATGCCGATCGCATGTTGTTCTTGCAGTTGTGGTTCACACTTCATACTTAAATTTCTCCATCGAAGTATGTAATCCACTAGAGTTTCATTCGGCCTTTGTTTCTCTACCACTAAATCACCTATAGTGATGTGGTGCCGAGCTCCGCAAATCGCTTAATGAAGAGGCTCTCTAGCTCCGAGAATGTCTTTGCGCATCCGTCGGTAACTCCGCATACCCGCCGAAGGCGATTCCCGACGATCGCTAACGAACCGTCGGAAGAGTAGCGCATCGCTCCCGCCGCATTGCAACAACCGGCACGAAAGTGTGCAACATGCCGTCGGGGTTCCTGCTCCGTCGAAGGTCTTAAACGCAGGTGGCACGAAGCCCTTTGGGTATCGGACAGCGTCGACTTCTTCCGGTAAGGTCTACCCGTCCGAATAGATGTCCCGTTCTTCGATTGTGCTATGGGCTTCTCGCACTCGCCGTTCTACCAAGTTCTTGATATCCTTTTCGTGGATCATACTTTGTGTTGTATCCTTTTTCAGCTGGTCATCCCCATCGACTGGATGTAATTTCCTTTCCTCCGTCTACGAGGTGAATGACTTCGGGGGTGTCTCTCTATGTGGTTGTACTTGACTTTGGAGAGTGGCTAGCAGCTATGGCCATCTCTTCCATCCTCTTCGCCATTCGAGCGATCGTGTCGTCCTTTCCCCGAAGCCGTCTCTTCATCGCCTCGGCTCCTCTCTTCGCGCGGCCGCAGGAGCACCTCGAGAAGCCGATGAGGCTCGTGTCTCAACCATGTCGATTTCTCGCATATTCGTTGTCCATGAATTCCGATGAGTCGATCTCATCTCCGAACTTTTCTTCTCTTTCTTTCGCCAACCGTCGGATGTCGGTTCTCAACTTTTCCATGGCATCTTCTAGCGGAGCTTCGTGTATCTTCGTGGTTGTCATGCGATGGTTGCCGGGTCCTTTTTTCACGAGTCCCCTTCATCGCAAGTAGCACTTTCTTCGCATTCCAGCCTCTCGGCGAGACTTTCTCTCTCGGGCCGCTCGTTTCGGCCTCAACCGCCCCGTAGTGGGACGCCACACCATCCTTCTAGCAGCGGCAGGTCTAGTGACCGGATGGTCTATCGGCCAAATGCCGGAAGGTGGTATCCTCCCTAATCCGTAATCCCGATACTACGACGAGCGGGCTAGCCTTCATTCTCTTGCTTGGCTTTTCTATCATGACGACGGGCTCTACTCGGGGCCCAAGACGGGATTCGACCGGCACCCGTCCTATCCTTCGTAGAATTTCCGACACGGCGCTTTTCCTTCCTTGCTAGCTTTTCTACCAAAGTTTGCGATCGAGCAAACGGCGTAGTTCGGTTCTTTTCTTGCGGCTATCGTTGTAGTATGCGGGCCGTGGTAATGTGGCGAGCAATCTTTCGAACATTCTCTTCATCCTCTCGCGGCGGAGAGGGGATGGAACCCGCTTCCTCCCAAAAGTGGTATGTAGTCAGCAAGTGGTGTATATTCCGGTAACGGTAGTATATTCCGCAACTCCGGAATTTCCTCCAGGAAGGCAATCTCAGCAGCTCTGGCTTCCCTGGCGATCCTTCTATTTCTATTTCTTCTTTGGGTCTTTGTCAGCGAAGGAATCTTCGAACTCGGACCCGATTTCGAAGACGAAGGTCTTACAGAAGATCCGTACCCTCCACGCGCAACGAGTTTATCATAGTTCCGGATTCCTTTCCCTTTGATTTGGCGTGAGTCGGGTAGGTGCGTAAACAACTAGACCAGAGTGGGGGTAGTGAGAATGCTCCTCCCGCGGACGAGCAGCATTCCTCCTAGTCGGGACCCTTTGCGGGGAGGAAACTCTTGGGTCGACCTAAGGTCGAACTCGAGCGGTGGTTCCTCGCCTTCGGATACCTTGTTCGTCGCTGCAAAGAGGGAGACGTCGGTGACCTCGACGTTTGTGTTTTCAAATCCTCGTCCAAATCGGATGACCCCATTGTCGGGCAGTTCATCCTTATAGACATGCCGAAGTCCAGTCCGTTAGTGAAGGAGAAAATCGGCTTCGGGGCTTCCATTTCTGCGCAGGTAGATTCGGTTGTCGTCCCAAGTTATGCTTCTTTTCTTCAGCACGAAAAGAAAGGAATTGAAAAGAGTCCGAACTCATTCTTTGTTCATGTATTTATAAGAAGGAATTATTTGTTAAAAGAATCACTTATTAGAGGGTTTGTTTATTTAGAACGGAACGTTCAAAGGTGTAGAGAAGGTAAGGAATCCGATTCGTAAAGGAAAAGAAAGTCTTAAGCAAGACTTCTCGACTCGAAGGATCACTCCTAAACTAACACCTATCGGGGGTCCACCCCACCTCGTAAATGAGGTAAAAGGATCTCGGAACCTCTCTCGTTTAGGGGTGTCTAAACAAATGGCTCCTAAATCCGAGAGAATGTTGGCTATACTTGTTCAAGATAGAAATGAACATAGTATTCCAATGGAAAGAAGGGTAGTTTGATCCATTAGTGGACATGGATACACTACCGATTTTTGAAAGCGGAATTATTTCGATTATAATGGAGAGAGGAATATTCCTCAAGTGAGTCGCCGTAAATCCCGTTCGGCATATTTTTAGGTCGTGTGTTTTATTTTGAAAAGTGGTCGCCTAACGTAAGTTGTCGGCAAATTTTTAATTTAGTTTAAATAAATAAATTGAAAAGTAGTATTTGATTTTGAAAATAATTTTAAGTTTGAAAAATTTTAAGATATGAAATCAAACTGATCTCACATCCCAAATAGTTTATATAAACGAATACCACACCACAAACCGTGTATCTATCCCTAAGGATAGATACACTGCTCGATGGTGGGGCTCGATTAAATAAACTAGAAGATTTGTGACATCCGTTTGGTCCGCGAACCAATTTTATAAGCCGACAAGTTTCCCCCGCTTAATATGAAAACATTAAACATGGTTTATATTACCCGGGTTCTTTAAAATTCCCTATAAGGGCAAGCCCCTATAGTTAATTACATCTTAAGTGACGGAATCACCTAAGAAAACTCTCGATAATAATCAATGATTCTCGCTCTCAAGAATTTCAAAGTTTAAGGTTTTCAAAGATTGAACTTTGGAGTTTCAATAGGGAATGGATCAAATTTTGGAACATTTTGTTTTGTGAATCCAAAGGAAGAAAGGTAGGAGAAATCACTGATTCGAAGTGAACTTCGATAATTTCCCGACTATCCTATCGTTTCGTCTTGAATTTAGAAAGTCCTAATGTTTATTCGATATTTCAATCTCGCCAATTTCAATTAATTAGTGGCTTATATTTGTATGATAAAATCAAACAAATAGCTCTAGAAGATGTGAGGGTTTATTGTCGTATCGGACGACTACCTCGGAATCCTAAGACCGGTTAGGGCTTAATTTGCAATGCAAATGCCTAACGAAGAGTCGAGGATTTATGTTGCACTAGTGCAAGCTACCTCGAAGTCCTATGGCTTCGGTTGCTTTAATTCTAGGAAAGTTTCTGCTGAAGTAGACTCGGGTTTTGCCGATGACGATGGTCGTGCCGCCCACCATGCTCCGAGCTTCTTGTCATTGCAGAGGTTTAGTTTTAGAAATCATAAATCGTGGGATGAGAAAAGTGTTTTGGTTTAGAGAGGGTCTTAATTTCCAAGTGTTTTGTATTTTGATTAAAACAAATCTTAAAGTTGATTATAACGACACCGGTTAAGATCCCACGGTTCCATCCTTCCGCATCATTATTTTTATCGGATTCACTTAGTCCGTATGAATTTGCTAAACTCAACCGAATGAGTTCCACACTTTCATTTAGACCGTGGGAAATCCCGTTAGCAACACGTAGGTTACATCATCCGAGGTATTCCCGATCATCCAACAGGACGTTTTAATTTAGTTGCAATTGTAGTTTTGTGTTCTGTTTGTGATTAAATTTCGAGTTGTTTTATCTTTTGAAATGTTGTGGCGGTGAATTTTATCTTGCAACGACTTTTAACTTAATTTTGGTTTCAGTTTTAGGGGCTATCCTAAAGGTGTGGGTTTTCATGCAACTGTTGTTTTATCATGCAAGAAAAGTAAAATGCAATAAAATAAAAGCGTACCTGGAGGGTCTTCCCGTCATCCCAAGCTGCACTTAAAACACAATTAGCATATTTAAACAAGTTCCTAGGTAAAGCTAGGGGAAAGGTTATGGTTTTCTACCAAATTCCTAATCCTATAGCTAGTCATCTCCTATGACGTCTAGGTTCTTTGGTTTTAGTTTAAGGACGATTTTCTTCATCAAAGAATAATCAAATTCAATTGTTCTTAAAAATATCCTATCATATCGAGGAAGTGCTTAAGAAGGATCTTAAACATCTTTTCAATATTTCTAGAATTATTTTAAGTCCAAATGAATTTAATTATATAAATGAATCGATCGTCCGAGGTTTTCAAGTCTTGTTAACTTCGTCAGATGAACTAGGACATTTGAATATCCTATGAGTAAAGTAACACTCCATTTAATGTTTCATTTAGGAGTTACAATAATCAAAGCTTTCAAGGGTAAATTAGTATTCAAATGACTTGATTTAAGTTAAAGAGTTTAAATTTGAATAGTGTTCAAGTTGTTTTATATTTAATTTCTTTTATGTCTTAGGTGATGTTATATTTAATTTAACTTAATTTAATCGAGTTTTAATTTAGTTTAACATAATTCAATTTGACTTCGGTGTTTAATTAATTTGATTTGATTTAACTTTAATTTAATTATTTAATTTAATTTAATTTAATTTTAATTATTTAATTTAATTTAATTTAATTGTTTAATTTAATTTAATTTAATTTTAATTTAATTTAATTTAATTGCTTGATTTAATTTAATTTAATTTTAATTAATTTAATTTAATTGTTTAATTATTTAATTTAATTTAATTATTTAATTTAATTTAATTTTAATTAATTTAATTTAATTGTTTAATTTAATTTAATTTAATTATTAAATTTAATTTAATCTTAATTTAATTTATCTTTAATTTACTTTATTTTTAATTTTAATTGAAATTTCAAAAGAGTTTAATAATTTAATTAAGTCTTTTAACATTTTAAATATGAATTATCATTTTAATTAAGAGTTGAATATTAGTTGATATAATTAATTTAGGGATTTTTTAAATTAAAGAAAGAAAAAAAAAATCTCTTCCTAATAAAGATCCCTTATTTTAATAATTCCAATTTTATTATTCTTCCAAATTTAATCTATTATTTAATTAAAGTTTAATCATTTTAAAATTATTTAATGGGTTTCTACCCTTTAATTATTTAAATTTCAATCATCCAAATCAGATTAGGATCAAATATTTTACTTGTTGATTTTTTATTGAACCTAAAGTTTTAATTAAGGATTAAAGATTTTAATTACCATTTTACCCTTTAAGCTTAATAATTTCATAACTCACTAAATTGAACTCAAATGAACTTGAAATTTTTATGTGACTTTACTCATATGTCAATAAAGACATGAGAGGAGAAAATGTGATTTTTCTGTATTTAATTTATTTATATAATTATTTTTGGTGAAAAATAGAGATTTTCAAGGAAAATTTGATAACATGACCAAGGGAAAAGTTTCTGTCCTTAAGAAAATTAGGGGACATTCCTAATGACCAGAGAAGCACTTGGACCAATTTTGGTGATTTTTTGAATTATATTATTATTTATTATAATTATTTTGAGTTTTGGAGTGTTAATTAATTTAAAAATAAGATAAATGTTGAAAAATGGATTTTATATTTTTCAAAAATCTCTCTGATATTAAGGAAACCAGAGAAACAAATTTTGCAATTTTCTGATTTTTCTATGATTTATAATAATTATTTTAGTGAAAATGCTAGAAAATACATTTTTTTAATTTTAAAATTACCCTAGGGCTTTAAAATTTAATATCTCACTAAATAGACCTAGGAAAAATGTGGGATTTGTTCCTAAGTGATTAAAATTCAAAATGTGACATTTTGGTGAATTTTATTATTTTTGTGATTTTTATTATTTTTTAATTATTAAAAATATTAAAATATTATTAAAAATCAACTTTTTTAGAAAATTGAAATTTTAATTTTCTTGGGTTCTCCTGATATCAGAGAGGCTCCAAAACCAATTTGGTGAATTTTAAAAAATATTTTAAAAGTTATGAATTTTTAAAGTTTAAAATGGCTAAGTGGCTTAATCAACCCAATTAGTGAGGCTAACCAAGTCCAATTGACTTCAAACTTTTATGGTGGATTCCTCTAATCCTAAAGGTCAGTGGAGAATTGATTTCAAGTCAATTTGATGCCCGGTTAACTCTAATTAATTAAAGACCTATTTTAGGTGTTTAAGCCAATTAGGGTTAATCTGAGTGAATTAACTCAAGTCCTATTTTTCCTAGAGTTCTCTGGTCATAAGGAACATCACCAAATATTTCTAGAATTTATTTCACAACATGCTAATTTTTGGAATTAAAATACTCAAAACAAGCAACATGCATTTGAAAAATAAATAACTTTTCACAGAGATGGCCTCCGACCTTGGAAAATTCAGGGAATGTTCCCAAGTTCGGAGGCTTCAAAAGCCCTATGGTCTCATGCCATGGTGAATTGTATACATGCATGGAGAATTAAATGTATGCAGAGAGTAAATAAATCATAAAAAATAAAATACTTAATTAAATTAAATGATTTCTTTTCCACATTATTCTCCTCTGTTCACTGAGCAAGAGGGTATTTTTATTTTATTTTTGTGATTTTTCTACACAAAGATATGGATTTTTGAAGTTTAGGGAATTAAATAAATAGAAAAATACCCTAATTTTCTATTTATCCACGCGGCGCCGCGTCAACCTCGGCAGCCTCCGAACGCACACGCGTCGCGCTCCCATTCGACGCCGCCACCCGAGTCGGCAGCCCGGCCCCGCGGTTCTCGTACCGTCTCCCGGTCCGACGCAATCCCGGCCGCCCGTGCGCGCGTGTATCGAATGGACGCGCATCCGTTCATCGTCCCCAAGTGTTCTCACCCGAGAGCCGTCCACACTAAATCCCTAAGATCTCACTCGATTCTCAATGGATTTTCATGTTCTTATGCTTCATGGATTCGTCTTCGAAGAGACGAACACATCTATACGGCTAACATGCATCGGAACTAAGGCATTTGAAATGAGAATCTTCAAAAGCTCGGGATGAAGAGTTAGCTCATACCTTGGCTCGTAGAAGTGTGGCTTCAATCCGAGAGTTGTTGCACCTTCGATCGGGTCCCAGCAGAACTCCGGATGAAGTCTCCCGGTCCGGTGAATCGTCTCAGCTATGAAAGTGACCACGCCCGATCACAAAGCTTGGAGGCCGGAGCAACCTGGGTGGCCCGGAGATGGGGCTTTCGTGGTAAACTTCTCCTCTTGGTCCAGATGAAGGTGTAGGACCAGCCAATTTGAGGATTGGCTCACCGTGGCAAAGTGTCCCGGTTTTGGGTGGAATTTCGCCGAGAAATCGGGCTCGTCGGCGGGGATTAGGCAATCGACACCTGGGATCAACCGCTCTAAGGATGGTGAAGGGTTTGGAACAATTTTGGCGTAGTTTCGGCAGGGTTTGTGCTTGGCTCCCCTTTGGCCGAGAGGGTGAGGGGTTTAAATAGAGAGGGTGGAAGGCCTCCTGTGGGGAGTTAGTGGCTTGGGATCACCGCTGCCTGTGAGGAGAAGATCAGCCATGGTAGCCACTGGGGATGGGGCAGCTCAACGAAGTGAGAATTTCAATGTTGGCTCACATGTGAACTTTCGGCCATGGTGTTTTCCGGCGGCCCGGTGGCCGGCCGGCCAGTGCATGGGTCACCCTCAAGGTCGGTGGGTCGTGGCTGGAGGTTTGTGCAATCAATCGGCCATGGACATGTGTAAAGGCTTTGATCCAAAGTGGAATGGGGCATGGCTAGATTTGAACCTAAATGGGTCAACCCACCCATTTGGGCTAGGTGCACCACCCAAGGCCTCGGTTTTGGCCGAGGGAAAAGTGATTTGGCTCAAGATAATCAAGTAGGGTCAAGTCACCATCCAAGCACAATTAGGCTTAAGCATGGTTTAGCTGGAAACATGGAAGTGGTTAATCACCTTTAGGAATTAAGGAAAGAGCCTCCTCCTTTTGCCCAAAATGGCATGGTGACATGTAAAGAGGCTCTCATGGCTTGCATATGGCTTATGCATGGCTCCATGGCTCCATTTGGCTTGGGAAAAGTAAAGTCAATTTCATGGAAATGGATTTAAGGAAAATTTTGGTATTTAGGGGTGATTTGGCATGAGGCTTCATTTGGAATAATTCAATGATGATTTTAGGACTTAGGTAATGGATTTAATTAAATGGATGACAAATGGAGATGTCATGTGGGCTTTAGGGTAGATTTGGGCTTTTGAATTTTCAAGGAAATGGGCTTTTAAGAAGGTTTAAGGGAAGTGGGCTTTTAAGTTTAAGGATGTGTTCATGGATGGGAATTTTTGTAGAAGTTTGGGCCAAATAGTTGTTGGTTTTGGTTTAGGGATGTTTCATGAATAATTTGAAATAGATTTAAGGTGGTTTGGGTTTGAATTGGGTCGAATTTGGGTTTATTTGGTAAATGGGCCAATGTAGGTCAAATTAGGCTAA
Organism: Papilionanthe hookeriana x Papilionanthe teres; assembly: GCA_022702705.1. Taxonomy (NCBI): domain Eukaryota; kingdom Viridiplantae; phylum Streptophyta; class Magnoliopsida; order Asparagales; family Orchidaceae; genus Papilionanthe; species Papilionanthe hookeriana x Papilionanthe teres. Next base: position 3,829 of record JAKZJZ010001452.1, on the reverse strand, counting down.
CTTGGGCCAATGTTGGGCTAGGGTTGAAATTGATGTAAAATAAATGTTAAGAAATGTTTATGGGAGTGTTTCAAAGAGGTTTTGGCTCTGGTTGGGTTTTAATTTTGGGGTTTGGGCCTATTTGGGTTAGATTTGGGTTTAGGTCAAAATTGGGCTTTTTGATTTTGGGTTGAATTTGAGTGGGTTTGGGTCAAAATCTTGGGCAAATCATGTTAGTGTTTTGTTTATGGGGATGTTAATGAGGGTTTAGAAAAGATTTGGGGTTAATTGAAGTTGAATTGGGTGAGTTTGGGTTAAGTTCTGGGTCATGGGTCCAAATTTGGGCTTTAAGGCCCAAAGTGAAATTGGATCCAAATGTCAATCAAATTGGACTTGGATTTGGTCTAAATTGGTATTGGGAATGTTGAATTGAAGTTTAGAATTGAATTGGACCAAAATTGGGGTCAATTGGGTATGTTTGGTTTGACATTGGGTCCACTTTGGGTTAAAATGGGTCAATTTGGGGGTTTTGACAAAAGTAGGGTAAATTGACAAAATTGGCCCATGGTGTAGTTGGACAAAATGAAATTGGGAATATTTGGGATTTTCTGGAATTTTCTGGGAATTTTCTGAATTTTTGGATTTTTAGGCCAAGAAGGGTATTTTGGGTATTTCGAGGGTATTGGGGGGTTTTCTTGGAATTTTTGGTATTTTTGGGTATGGATGATCAATTTGAGTGATGTGGAGGTGTTTGGGATTGATTTTGGAAGATTTTAGGTAATTTGGAGATTTTGCAAAAATTTGGGTAATTCGATGTTTTGGGTAGGTTTAGTAGGTGTAGGGTCCCTGGGGTCAAAAATTGAAAATTTGGGAAATTGAAGATTGGGTGAATTTGGGTGGGGTGAAATCATTTTGGTTGAGCCATGAAGCCATTTCAAGCCCATATGAGCCATGAAAGGACTCATTTGAGGCATTCATTATGTTGTTCCTAACCCTTCTTAGCCAAGGGCTTAGGGGTTAAGGACCATCCATGTGAATCACCTACATGAGTCAGGAGGTCAAGTTGGGTATGGGTGTGGTTTTAGGAAGTGTGTGGAAATGTAGTGTGTAAGTGTAGTGTATAAGTGTAATGTGTGTGTAAGTCGCCCCTTCATCGACCGAGCCACCTGTAAGGCGCTCCTAAGTGCCAAAGAGTCCTATGGAACTCATCCTTTAAACTTCCATATTTGATTTCAACCCTCTAGGTGATTAGGGGTCTATAGTCAAGTTTGTGGAGTTTGCAGGGAGTTTAGAAGTGGTTCGAATTTCTAAAAGGCGGGTCCCAATTCTAGTCCTCTAAGATAGTCAAAGGAAAAGCCTAAGGCTAGATCCTAAGCACTAAAAAGAAGAAGGGAAGACCTCATCAAAAATGAGGTCAACAAAATCGAAGATCCAAAAACTGGATATAAATTTAAAGTTAATGGACATAGATTAAAACCATATTTTCAAGGTATAAGACCTAACTATAAAGAGGTTTTAATGCTTAGTCGAATTCGATTAATAATCGAAATTAGGTCGGTCGACGACGTTAAAACCAAGCGCTTTATGGGAGGCAACCCATATTAGTTATCTATTTTTATTGTATCTTAATAGTTAGTTTATATTAATGAAACTTTACTACTCATTTATTATTAAGAATCATCACATATACGAACCATTATGATGAGAAAAGAAATTATTCGATTTAGAGCAAAATTGGACATTATTTTGGAATCTCACCGACGGCGAGGTCGATACTCGCCGACAGCGAGGTTCGCGCCTAAATTAATATCAGTTTATTTATCGAGCTCGCTGACAGCAAGAAACGTCCCGCCGACAGCGAGAACCTGAAAGGCAGTTTTTATAACTAAGTTGCCGACGGCGAGAAACTTCTCGCTGACAGCGAGGAAGTTATAAAGATGAGTTATTTATACTTTGAATGTCGATCTGGACGGTTTCAACACCAAATCCTTAGTTAAAACCCATTCTTAATTCATTCTAAATCTGTCTTCTTCACTATAATTCCTTCCATTCACCATAATGGCCTCCAAATTCTTATATTCCTCTAAATCTGGAGTGTTTAACCGGAGGAAATTTGTGATTGCGGAAGCGCAGCGGATCTTCAACAAGGTTTTGGTAAAGAAAAGAGTTATCAAGGAACGAGGATTTGTCAATCGAGGATTAGAGAATTCCACTACGAAGATAGAAGAAATGATCGCGCGAGCAAGCATCGAGAGGTATTTTGTTACACTACGTCCGTCGTTGTTATTCCAGCTTGTGAAAGAGTTCTACTCTAACTTACATGCGATCAACAATGGGAATATCTACGTCCGAGAAAGATGGGTGACATTTACTCTATCAATAGTAAATGAATTATTCTCTATAGATAACACCCCGGTATGTCACTATTCAAATTTTGTGCCTCCTCGATATAATATGAATGAGATATTTAGATATCTGACTGATGAACCGGAAGATTGGGAAATGCGTGAAGAAGGGTATGTTAGTTTCTCTGCATCACTTTTGAATCCTGTCTCAAAGCACTGACACTTTTTCATCTCATCTAAATTGTTACCTATTATGAGGGTAAACAAGGTTTCGAAAGAATGCGCTATATTGAATTATTGTATTCAAATTGGATCGCCTATCGATGTTGGATCAATAATTGTTAAGTCCGTATCGGGTTTAATTGTGCATGGGTCGACTCACGGACTAGGACACCCATCTACTATTTTTGCATTATGCAATCAGTACCGTGTTTCTTATGAAGCTTCGGGAAAAGGTTCTGTTACCTTGGAAGCCGCTCGATCCCGTAGATATGTTCCCTACTTTGACAATAATGAAGACATTACATTCATCTCTCGATAGAGCTTCACGTAATAATCCTATAGCGAAGGCCTATTTCGGATAAAACGGAGTTACTTATGAAGAAAATTAATGGAATGGAGAAAGAACTCGTAGAATGCGAGAGATTTAATCGACAATATATCCGATTTATTCGATCACATCGATCGGAGAATGAAGGAACACTTTGATCATTCTAGACACCCGGAAGCTAGCTTTCTTCATTTACCGAGACGAAGGGTTGGATCACCGAAGAATTCGCTTCGGAGTTTCCCTTCAAGCCTTTCTATAACTTATTTGTGCATCATCATCATATCGGAAATATCAGAGAAGATGAAGATTCTGATCTTGAAGAGTAGTAGTAAAAATTTCTATAGTATGTTTGAATTTATGTTATTTGATTTGATTTAGATTTTAATATGTGTGGAGTGATGATTTGAATATCTCAAACTTAATTGAGATATGCATCATAGTTTTGTAGCAAAGCATTTAGTGTGTCGTGGATTGGTTTGTGATGCCGATTAGTAGTAAGAATCGAAGTTGGAAGTTCGATTATAGAGTTAAAATTATGTTAGTTTGTACATCTCATGGATTTCAATATTAAAGTTAATTTGTTGTGTTGTGTGAATTTGTTTGTGTATAAGTAGCTAATCTTCATATTAAATTAATAAATGATGTGATCGGAAATATAATATAAGGCAAATCAAGGACGAAAATGAGTGACGAATTTCAGAAATACAAAATTTTTGGAATCTCGCCGACGGCGAGAAAAATCCCGCTGACAGTGAGATCGATCTCACTGACAGCGAAGAATTTCTCCCCGACAACAGATTTTTCCCGAGAGTTTTTGGTTCTGAAAAATATTAGCTTGCCGACGGTGAGAAAAATCTCGCTGACAGCGAGGTCGGGAAAAAAGATATATTTTGACCGGTCAATAAAACTATTCATCATCCCCAACCTCTCATTTTCGCAAAACCGACCTAGGGCT
>JAKZJZ010001451.1:0-27817 GCA_022702705.1 Papilionanthe hookeriana x Papilionanthe teres | reverse complement strand
TCTTTTGAGTGGGGTTTTTCCACCACCTTTACGCCTTCTTGCATTGACCCTCTGGGTTCGGTAGTCCTTCCTCGAAAGTTGTCTTATCTTTTATGTGGATTTCTTCCCACCACCTTGTATGTCTAGCATGTTCACCCTTGGGTCTTGTCGGGTTTCCTTCAAGAGCCAACATACCTTTGGTGTGTGTTTCACCCACCACCTTCACGCTTCACACGTCGACCCTCTAGGTCCGACAACCCATTGTTGACCTCATTTTTGATGAGGTCTTCTCTTCTTCTCTTTAGTACTTAGGATCTAGCCTTAGGCTTTTCCTTTGATCTGTCTTAGAGGACTAGAATTGGGACCCACCTTTTAGAAATTCAAACCACTTCTTAACTCCCCGCAAACTCCACAAACTCGACTGTAGACCCCTAATCACCTAGAGGGTTGAAATCGGATGTGGAAGTTTAAAGGATGAGTTCCTATAGGACTCTTTAGCCTTAGGATCGCCACAGGTGGCACCGTGTCCGTGAAGGGGCCGACTTACACACACATTACACTTATACACTACACTTACACACTACACTTCCACATACCTCCTAAAACCACACCCATACCTAACTTGACCTCCCGACTCATGTAGGTGATTCACATGGATGATCCTTAACCCCTAAGCCCTCGGTAAGAGGGTTAGGAACAACATAGTGAATGCCTCAAAAGAGTCCCTTCATGGCTCATGTGGGCTTGATATGGCTTCATGGCTCAACCAAAATGATTTCACTCCACTCAAATTCACCCAATCTTCAATTTCCCAAATTTTCAATTTTTGACCCCCGGGACCCTACACCTACTAAACCTACCCAAAACCCTTAAAATTACCCAAATTTCTCAAAAATTTCCAAATTACCCAAAATTCTCCAAAATCATTCCCAAACATTTCCACATCACTTAAATTGATCATCCATACCCAAAAAAACCAAAAATTCCAAGAAAACCTCCCAATACCCTCCAAATACCCAAAATACCCCTCTTGGCCAAAAAATCCAAAAATTCAGAAAATTCCCAGAAAATTCTAGAAAATCCCAACTATTCCCAATTTCATTTTGTCCAACTACACCATGGGCCAATTTTGTCAATTTACCCTACTTTTGTCAAAACCCCCAATTTGACCCATTTTAACCCAAAGTGAACCCAATGTCAAACCAAACCTACCCAATTGACCCCAATTTTGGTCCAATTCAATTCTAAACTTCAATTCAATATCCCCAATACCAATCTAGACCAAATCCAAGTCCAATTTGATTGAAATTTGGATCCAATCTCACTTTTGGCCTTAAAGCCCAATTTGGACCCATGACCCAAACCTAACCCAAACTCACCCAATTCAATTCCAATTAACCCCAAATTTTTTCTAAATCTTCCTTAACATTCCCAAAAACAAAAAAATAACATGATTTGCCCAAAATTTAGACCCAAACCCCACTCAAACTCAACCCAAAGCTAAAAGGCCCTATTTTGACCTAAACCCAAACCTAACCCAAATGAGCCCAAACCCCAAAATCAAAGCCCAACCAAAGTCAAAACCTCTTTGAAACATTCTCATAAACATTTCTCAACATTGGTTTTACATCAATTTCAACTCTAGCCCAACATTAGCCCAACTTGGCCCACTTGGACCTACATAGGCCCACTTACCAAATAAACCCAAATTCAAACCAATTCAACTCCAAATCACACCAAATTGACTCCAAGCCCTTCATAGAACATCCCTAAACCAATTATGACATTTATTTGACAAAGTTCTTCACAAAATCTTTACCCAAATGCCCATCCTAGAATCAAAAAGCCCATTCCCCTTAAACTTTCCTAAAAGCCCACTTCACCACATTCAAAAGCCCAAATCCATCCAAAGCCCACATGGCACTTCCCCTCATCATCCATTTAATCAAAATCACCCCTAAGTTTCAAAATCATCAATTAAACCATTCCAAATCAAGCTTAATGCAAATTTTCACCAAAATATCCAAAATTCTTAAAACCCATTTCCATGAAATTGACTCAACTTTCCCCAAGCCAAAGACAAGCCATGCAAGCCATGGACAAGCCACATGAAGCCATGGAAGGCTTGACATGTGACCATGCCATTAATGGTAAAAGGAGGGGCCCCTTTCCTAATCTTTCATTAAGCCTTTTTACCTTAAGCATGTCGCACACTAAACCATGTTTAGCCACCTCATCATGGATAGAGACCACACCACTCTCCTTGGTCGACCTAATCGATCCTCTCGGCCCAAAATCGAGGCCATGGGGAGGTGCACCCAACCCAAACCAATGGGTTGACCAAATTAAGGCCAAAATGACCCCCTCCCCATTCCATTTTAATTCAAAGCCTTTACACATGGCAATTGCCCGATTGATTGCACAAACCTCCGACCACGACCCACTGGACCCGAGGGTGACCCATGCTCGCCGGCCAGCCGCCTGGATCGCCGGAAAACACCATGGCCGAGACCTCGGGAGAAGCCAAAGTTTGGAATTCCCACTTGCTGAGCTGCCCCATGCCAAATGGTCACTATGGTCGTTCTTCTCCTCACCGAGAGCAGCTGATCCCATGCCTCAACTCCGCCCGGAAGGCTCTCCGGCCTCTCCTGATTTAAACCCCTCACCCTCACGGCCATGGGAGAGAGTTGCACAAACCTTGCCGAAACTCGCGCAAAATTGTTCCAAACCCTTCTCCACCCTTAGAGCAGCTTGATCCCCAGGTGTCAATTTGCCCTAATCCCCACCGATAAAATCCGATTTCCCAACCGAAATTCCACCCAAAACCGGGACACTTCTCCACGGTGAGCTAATTCCCAAATTGATTGGTTCTACACCTTCACCGGACCGAGGGAAGGTGTCCACCGAACAAAAGCCCCATCTCCAAGCCACCCGGTTGCTCCGGCCTCCAAGCTTTGTGATCGGGCTTGGTCGAAATCACATCTAGACAATTCACCAGACCAGGAGACTTCATCTGGAGCTTGCTGGGATCCAATCGAAGGTGAAACAACCCTCAGATCGAAGCCACACTTCTCTAAGCAAAGGTATGGCCTCACTCTTCTTCTCGAGCTTCTGAACATTCTCCATTTTTATTGCGTAAATTTCATCCCACATAAACCGTATGGATGTGTTCGTCTTCTCAAGACGAATCCATAGAGCATAAGAACATGAAAATCCATTGAGTATCGAGTGAGATCTTAGAGATTTAGTGTGGATGGCTCTCGGGTGAGGACGCTCGGGGACGATGAACGGATGTCGTCCATTCAATACACGCGCGGACAGACGGCTCAGATGGCGTCGGACCAGGAGACGGTACGAGAACCGCGGGGCCCGGAGCGCTGAGTCAGATGGCGGCGTCGAATGGGAGCGCGACACACGACATTTCGAAGATGCCGAGGATGAGTTGGCGCCGCGTGGATAAATAGAAAATTAGGGTATTTTTTGATTTATTTAATTCCCTAAACTTCAAAAATTCATAACTTCGTGTAGAAAAATCAGAAAAATAAAATAAAAATACCCTCTTACTCGAGTGAATAGAGGAGAATAATGTGGAAAAGAAATCATTTAATTTCATCAAGTATTTTATTTTTTATAATTTATTTACTCTCTGCATACTTTTAATTCTCCATGCATGTATACAATTCACCATGGTATGAGACCATAGGGCTTTTGAAGCCTCTGAATTTGGGAACATTCCCTGAATTTTCCAAAGTCAGAGGCCATCCCTATGAAGAGTTATTGATTTTTCAAGTTCATGTTACTGTTTTGAGTATTTTAATTCCAATAAATAGCATGTTGTGAAATAAATTCTAGGAAAATATGGTGATGTTCCTTATGACCGAGAGAACCCTAGGAAAAATAGGTTTTGAGTTAGTTCATTTAAAATAACCTCTAATTGGCTTAAACACCCAAAATAGGTCTCTAATTAATTAGAGTTAACCATGCATCAAATTGACTTGAAATTAATTCTCCACTGACCTTTAGGATTAGAGGAATCCACCATAAAAGTTTGAGGTCAATTGGACTTGGTTAACCCCACTAATTGGGTTGATTAAGCCACTTAGTCATTTTAAACTTTAAAAATTCATAACTTTTAAAATACCTTTCAAAAATTCACCAAATTGGTTTTGGAGCCTCTCTGATATCAGGGGAACCTAAGAAAATTAAAATTTCAATTTTCTAAAAAAGTTGATTTTTAATAATATTTTAATATTTTTAATAATTAAAAAATAATAAAAATCACAAAAATAATAAAATTCACCAAAATGTCACATTTTGAATTTTAATCACTTAGGAACAAACCCCACATTTTTCTTAGGTCTATTTAGTGAGATATTAAATTTTAAAGCTTTAAGGTAATTTTAAAATTAAAAAAATGTATTTTCTAGCATTTTCACTAAAATAATTATAATAAATCATAGAAAAATCAGAAAATTGCAAAATTTGCTTCTCTGATTTCTTTGATATCAGAGAGATTTTTGAAAAATATAAAATTCATTTTTCAACATTTATTTTATTTTTTAAATTAATTAACACTCCAAAACTTAAAATAATTATAATAAAAATAATATAATTCAAAAAATCACCAAAATTGGTCCAAGTGGTCCTCTGGTCATTAGGAATGTCCCCTAATTTTCTTAAGGACAGAAACTTTCCCTTGGTCATGTTATTAAATTTTTCTTGAAAATCTCTATTTTCTACCAAAAATAATTATATAAATAAATTAAATACAGAAAAATCACATTTTCTCCTCTCATGTCTTTATTGACATATGAGTGAAGTTACATAAAAATTTCAAGTTCATTTGAATTCAATTTAGTGAGTTATGAAATTATTAAGCTTGAAGGGTAAAGTGGTAATTAAATTTTTTAACCCTTAATTAAAACTTTAGGTTTAATAAAAAATTAACAAGTAAAATATTTGATCCTAATCTGATTTGGATGATTGAAATTTAAATAATTAAAGGGTAGAAACCCATTAAGCAATTTAAAATGATTAAACTTTAATTAAATAATTGATTAAATTTGGAAGAATAATAAAATTGGAATTATTAAAATAGGGATATTATTAGGAAGAGATTTATTCTTTAATTTAAAAATAACTAAATTAATTATCTCATTAATATTCAATTCTTAATTAAAATGATAAATCAAATTCAAAATATTAAAAGACTTAATCATTAAACTAAAATTAAATTATTAAACTCTTTTAAAAATTTCAATTAAAATTAAAAATTAAAATTAAATTAAAATTAAATTAAATTAAATAAATTAAATTAAATTAAATTAAATTAAATTAAGATTAAAAATTAAATTAAATTAAATCAAATTAAATTAAATTAAATTAAATTAAATCAAATTAAATTAAATTAAATAATTAAATTAAATTAAATTAAATTAAATCAAATTAAATTAAATTAAATCAAATTAAATTAAAACTAAATCAAATCAAATTAATTAATGTAACATCAAATCAAATTAAATTGAACTAAATTGAATTAAATTAAATTAAAACTCAATTAAATTAAATTAAATTAAATTAAATATAACATCACCTAAAAACGAGAAAGAAATTAAATATAAAGCAACTTGAACACTATTCCAAATTTAAACTCATTAATTGAAATTAAACTAAATCACAAACCATCTGAACACCAATTTACCCTCAAATGCTTTAGTCATCATAACTCCTAAATAGAACATTAAATGAAATGTTACTTCACTCATAGGATATTCAAATGTCCTAGTTCATCGAGCGAAGTTAACAAAACTTGAGATTCTCGGACGATTAATTCATTTGTATAATTAAACTCATTTGGACTTAAAACAATCCTAGAAATATTGAAAAGATGTTTAAGATTCTTCTTAAGCACTTCCTCAATATGATAGGACATTTATAAGAACAATTGAATTTAATTATTCTTTGATGAAGAAAATCGTCTTCAAACCAAAACACAAGGAACCTAGACGTCATAGGAAATGACTAACTATAGGATTAGGAATTTGGTAGAAAACCATAACCCTTCCCTTAGCTTTATCTAGGAACTTGCTTAAATATTCTAATTGTGTTTTAAGTGCAGCTTGGGATGACGGGAAGACCCTCCAGGTACGCTTTTATTTTATTACAATTTACTTTCTTGCAATTTACATTATTACAATTTATTTAACTCGCATTGCACTTACTTTTCTCGCATGATAAACAACTGTTGCATGAAAACTCACACCTTTAGGATAGCCCCTAAAACTGAAACCAAAACTAAGTTAAAAGTCATTGTAAGATAAAATTCACCGCCACAACATTCCAAAATATAAAACAACTCAAAATTTAATCACAAACAGAACACAAAACTACAATTACAACTAAATTAAAACATCATGTTGGATGATCGGGAATACCTCGGATGATGTAACCTACGTGTTGCTAACGGGATTTCCCACGGTCTAAATGAAAGTGTGGAACTCATTCAGATGAGTTTAGCAAATTCATCTGGACTAAGTGAATCCGATAAAAATAATGATGCCGGAAGGATGGAACCGTGGGATCTTAACCGGTGTCGTTATAATCAACTTTAAGATTTGTTTTAATTAAAACATAAAAAAAAACACTTGGAAATTAAGATTTTCTCTAAACCAAAACACTTTTCTCATCCACGATTTATGACTTCTAAAACTAAACCTCTGCAACAACAAGGAGCTCGGAGCATGGTGGGCAGCACGGCCATCGTCGTCAGCAAAACTTGAATCCACATCAGCAAAACTTTCCTAGAACTAAACAACAAAGCCATAGGACTTCGAGGTAGTTTGCCTAGTGCAACATAAACCCTCAACCTTTGTTAGGCATTTGCATGATCGGGTCATGTAAATTAAGCCCTAACCGGTTTTAGAATTCCGAGGTAGTCGTTCGATACGACATAAACCCTCACATCTTCGAGGCTATTTGTGTGATTTTATCATACAAATATAAGCCCTAACTAATTAAAATTGGCAAGACCAAAACATTTAAATAAATATTAGGCGATAATCGAGATTGACTCGGATTTCGCTCCAGCAGGCCTACAGTACGAGGAAAGTGACGCGGGTCCCGATAATCGAGAAGAACTACCGGACGGACGAGTGATGAAAGTGGGTGGCCCAAGCCACCAATCCAACAACAAGAAAAGAAAAGCAAACACCGAAGAAGATAAGAAAATGAAGTCCGTAGTCGCTACGGCGGAGGCGGGCTTGTCGGCGCCGCGCCCACGGAGATTCATGAAGTTCGAAGGGCTACTCTCACGACCACGCAACGAAGAAATAAGAATCGCCATATCCGTAAGATGTTAACAAAACTAGGCGCGGACCGGCGCGACGAGACGATTGCTAATGCCGAGTACATACACTTCGAGGACACCGGTTCACCGGGAACACGAAGAAAGGAGGCCGGTTCCTAGGATAACGAGAAAGAATCGGGGAAATCTCCGGAAGATCGGAAGAAAGAAGGCTACCACGCCACCGGATAGAACCACCGATAATGCATGACCTTGTTGCGGAAGCAACCCGGGGATGTCCCGACGGACATCGTCCACGAGGAGCCGAGGTATGCGGGAGAACGTGAAGGGATTGAACCGTATATCCCACAATATGTCACAAGGCCTCGCCATCTGCGGATCATTCCGGAATACGAGTCTGGAGAGAATGCGAGAATGTTGAAAAGAAAAACTTTGAATACTTCGAGAGAATTAAAGGAAGAAGAATCAACATACTAGAGGGCCTCGAGCTACATACCGAGCGTATTCTCGGAATATGAACAACGACAAATCGTGGATTGTATCCGGGATTTGAAAAGAATGGGCCGAGCGAGGCCGCCTGAGGAAAACACATACTCGGAACCCCGGAGGATGGATGCCGGGGAAAGGAAGAATCACGATACAATGCGGATGCTTGCTACGACTTTCTTGAAGACGGGAAGGGAAACCCACCGGGAATACTCCGTCATGGGCAAGTAGATCCGATGTCATTAGTCATCGGGAGAATGGTAAAAAGATTGATAACATGGAGGGTACTGCCATCGGATTGCATACCCAATAGTCTGCACTATCAACATCTACAAACGGGGTGATTGCATACCCCCGCATATAGATCACCACGACTTCGTCGGACCTTTACTGCACGGTCTCTTTCTTGAACGAGTGTGACATCATGTTCGGATCCGACCTCCGGATAGCGAGGCCGGGTGAGTTCCGAGGGCCGGTAAAGATACCTTTACCGGTGGGTTCCGTCATGATGCGAAGGGCAACGGAGCGGATATCGCTAAGCATTGCATACCGGGAGTGCCGGTGGAGCGGATCTCGGTTACTTTCGGGAGAATGGACGACGGCAAGATACCTTACCATTTCCGACCGGACCCGAGCTAGAGAACCTCCGGCCTTACGAGTCGTGAGTTACATGGGAAATATCACACCTCCAATGTACATCCGACCGGCATCCTTGCCGAGGATGGCTTGGAAGGTGATGTTATTAACCATGTACCCCCTATTCGGACAAGGATTTTTTGACAAATGCTTCTTTTGATGGACCAACAAAGATCATACACGATCCGTTTTGAGTCTACATGGATTGTATGAAATGTATTCCGAGATCGAGTTGTATGATGTATTTTCAACATGATTGGAATGAAAGTGACCATGTCACATTTTTGGCCTTCACCTCTTTTGTGCAAATTGATTGGGAAACGCCATTAAAGTTAAATGAACTTCAAACAAAGAACGAGAAAAGAAATAAAAAAAGGGATAAAAGAAAACTTTCTTTAAAAATCTAAAAATGACGAACACCAAATTCACATGAACATTAAATAAACGATAAAATAAAATTTGAATCATTAAAAGATAAACGAAATCAATATAAATGTTAAATCAAATCACAAATCAAATTCTCAATCAAATTCCAAATCTACTCTCGATCAAATTTCAAATTTGATCTTCCCAAATCTCAAATCAAATTCTCAATCAAATTCCAAATCTACTCTCGATCAAATTTCAAATTTGATCTTCCCAAATCTCAAATCAAATTCTCAACCGAATTCCAAATCCAATCTCGATCAAGTTTCAAATTTGATCTTCCAAATTTCAAATCAAATCTTAAATCAAATTTCAATTGAGTTCAAACTCATCCTTCCAAATCTCAAATTCAATCTTTCCAGATTTCAAGTCTCAATCAAATTCAAATTCAATTTCTTCCAGATCTCGAATCAAATATCAATCAAATCAAATTCGAACCTTTTTGGGTCGAGGATTTTACATCCAAGCTACCTTGCTTTAGGATTCTTTCCTATTGCACTTGAAGTACATCAAATTCAAACTTTTTGGTCGAGGATTTTACATCAAGATTGCACTTGCTTTAGGATTCTTTCCTATTGCACTTGAAATACATCGAATTCAAACTTTTGGGTCGAGGATTTTACATCCAAGACTGCACTTGCTTTAGGATTCTTTTCCTATTGCCTTTGAAATACATCAAATTCGAACTTTTGGGTCGAGGATTTTACATCCAGATCGCCTTTGCTTTAGGATTCTTTTCCTATTGCCTTTGAAGTACATCAAATTCAAACTTTTGGGTCGAGGATTTTACATCCAAGACTGCCTTGCTTTAGGATTCTTTTCCTATTGCACTTTGAAATACATCAAATTCAAACTTTTGGGTCGAGGATTTTACATCCAAGTACTGCATTGCTTTAGGATTCTTTTCTGTTGCCTTCGAAGTACATCAAATTCAACCTTTTGGGTCGAGGATTTTACATCCAAGATCTGCTTGCTTTAGGATTCTTTTCTGTTGCCTTTGAAATACATCGAATTCAAACTTTTGGGTCGAGGATTTTACATCCAAGATGCCTTTGCTTTAGGATTCTTCCTATTGCATCTGAAATACATCAAATTCGAACCTTTTGGGTCGAGGATTTTACATCCAAGGCTGCCTTTGCTTTAGGATTCTTTCCTATTGCCTTTGAAATACATCAAATTCGAACTTTTGGGTCGAGGATTTTACATCCAAGTACGCTTGCTTTAGGATTCTTTCCTGTTGCACTGAAATACATCAAATTCAAACTTTTGGGTCGAGGATTTTACATCCAAGACTGCACTACTTTAGGATTCATTTCCTATTGCACTGAAATACATGGAATTCAAACCTTTTGGGTCGAGGATTTTACATCCAAGACTGCACTGCTTTAGGATTCTTTTCCTATTGCACTGAAATACATCAAAATCAAACTCTTGAGGTTAAGGATTTTACATCCGACACCGCATTACTCTGAGATCTCTTCTCATTGCAACGATTCAATTTAATCAATCCAATTTTCTTTCGAGATTGAAGATGTTACATCTAAAACCTCAGAATTCCAATTTTCATTTCAAATCAAATCCTTCAAAGTAATTTTGACAAACTCCAATCTAAATTGAGACTCCAAACTAAAATCTAAACTCACACATCAAAACTTAAATTGAAATAAAATAAAATCTAAATCGAAATTCCCCCAGGTCATGTGATTTGGGATTCACCTCCTTTTCCTTTCCCCAGCGAGAGTTCAGGAATCTCCGGTTCCAGAGATATACTTGCTACTCCCCAGCGGAAACTCTTCTACTTCGTCCTAAGTTCATCACTTGGACATCTGTGTTGGTTTTGTTGATCGCTTCGGTCAACACCAATACGCGCGGTGTGCTCCGTCAGCTCACCACACCTATTGGGGGTCCATTTGTTGACCTCATTTTTGATGAGGTCTCCTCTTCTTCTCTTTAGTACTTAGGATCTAGCCTTAGGCTTTTCCTTTGACTATCTTAGAGGACTAAAATTGGGGCCCACCTTTTAGAAATTCAAACCACTTCTTAACTCCCTGCAAACTCCACAAACTTGACTGTAGACCCCTAATCACCTAGAGGGTTGAAATCAAATGTGGAAGTTTAAAGGATGAGTTCTTATAGGACTCTTTGGCCTTAGAGGCCTACACAGGTGGCACTGGTGCAGTGAAGGGGCTGACTTACACACACACTACACTTGTACACTACACTTTCACACACTTCCTAAAACCACAACCATACCTAGCTTAACCTCACGACTCATGTAGGTGATTCGCATGGATGGTCCTTAACCCCAAGCCCTTGGCTAAGAGGGTTAGGAACAACATAGTGAATGCCTCGAATGAGTCCCTTCATGGCTCACATGGGCTTGATATGGCTTCATGGCTCAACCAAAATGACTTCTCTCCACTCAAATTCACCCGATCTTCAATTTCCCAAATTTTCGATTTTTGACCCCGGGACCCTACGCCGCTTAGACTACCCAAAACCACTTAAAATTACCCAAATTTCTCAAAAAATTTCCAAATTACCCAAAATTCTCCAAAATCAATCCCAAACATTTCCATATCACTTAAACTGATCATCCATACCCAAAAATACCAAAAATTCCAAGAAAACCTCCCAATACCCTCCGAATACCCAAAATACCCCTCTTGACCCAAAAATCCAAAAATTCAGAAAATTCCCAGAAAATTCCAGAAAATCCCAAATATTCCCAATTTCATTTTGTCCAACTACACCATGGGCCAATTTTGTTAATTTACCCTATTTTTGTCAAAACCCCCAATTTGACCCATTTTAACCCTAAGTGAACCCAATGTCAAACCAAACCCACCCAATTAACCCAAATTCTTGTCCAATTCAGTTCTAAAACTTCAATTCAACATTCCCAACACCAATCTAGACCAAATCCAAGCCCAATTTGATTGAAATTTGGATCCAATTTCACTTTTGACCTTAAAGCCCAATTTGGACCCATGACCCAGAGCCTAACCCAAACTCACTCAATTCAACTCCAATTAACCCCAAATCTTTTCTAAATCTTCCTTAGCATCCCCACAAACAAAACACTAACATGATTTGCCCAAAATTTAGACCCAAACCCCACTCAAATTCAACCCAAAACCAAAAGGCCCAATTTTGACCTAAACCCAAACCTAACCCAAATGAGCCCAAACCCCAAAATCAAAGCCCAACCAAAGTCAAGACCTCTTTGAAACACTCCCATAAACATTTCTCAACATTGATTTTATATCAATTTCAACCCTAGCCCAACATTAGCCCAACTTGGCCCACTTGGACCTACATAGGCCCACTTACAGAATAAATCCAAATTCAAACCGATTCGACTTCAAATCACATCAAATTGATTCCAAGCCCTTCATAGAACATCCCTAAATCAATTATGACATTTATTTGACAAAGTTCTTCACAAAATTTTTTATCCAAATGCCCATCCTAAAATCAAAAGCCCATTTCCCTTAAATTTTCCTAAAAGCCCACTCCCTTGAATTCAAAAGCCCAAATTCATCCAAAGCCCACATGACACTTCCTTTCATCATCCATTTGATCAAAATTGTCCCTAAGTTCCAAAATCATCAATCAAATAATTCCAAATCAAGCCACATGCCAAATCACCCCAAAATATCCAAAATTCTTAAAACCCATTTTTATGAAATTGACCCGACCTTTTCCCAAGACGAATGGAGCCATGGGGCCATGCACAAGCCATATGCAAGCCATGAGAGCCTCTTTACATGTCACCATGCCATTTTGGGCAAAAGGAGGAGACTCTTTCCTTAATTCCTAAAGGTGATTAACCACTCCCATGATTCCCCTTAACCATGCTTATGCCTAATTGTGCTTGGATGGTGACTTGACCCTACTTGATTATCTTGAGCCAAATCACTTTTCCCTCGGCCAAAACCGAGGCCTTGGGTGGGGCACCTAGCCCGAATGGGTGGGTTGACCCATTTAGGTTCAAATTTAGCCATGCCCCCATTCCATCTAAATCAAACCCTTTACACATGGCCAATGCTCAATTGATTGCACTAAGCCCGAGCCCGACCTCCACGACCAAGATGGTGACCAATGCACAGCCGGCCGGCCACCGGGCCGCCGGAAAACACCATGGCCGAGAGCTCGCATGTGAGCCGACATTGAAATTCTCACTTGCTTGGCTGCCCCATGCCTAGTGGTCACCATGGCTGTTCTTCTCCTCACCAGAGCAGGTGATCCCATGCCTCGGCTCCCACGGGAGGCCCTCCACCCTCTCTATTTAAACTCCACCCCTCTCGGCCATGGAAGAGAGCTAAGCACAAACCTTGCCAAAACTGCGCAAAATTGTTCCGGACTCCTCCTCATACACGAGCACTTGATCCCAGGTGAGATCCCCCTGCCATTTCTCCTGCTGTGAGCTCAATTTCGGAGTTGAAATTCCACCCAAAACCGGGACACTTCTCCACGGTGAGCCAATTCCCAAATTGATTGGTTCTACACCTTCACCGAGACCGAGGGAAGGTGTCCACCGACAAAAGCCCCATCTCCGGTCCACCCGGTTGCTCCGGCCTCCAAGCTTTGTGATCGGGCTTGGTCGAAATCACATCCGGACAATTCACCGGACCGGGAGACTTCATGCTGGAGCTTGCGGGATCCGATCGAAGGTGCAACAACTCTCGGATTGAAGCCACACTTCTGCGAGCAAAGGTATGAGCTAATTCTTTATCCCGAGCTTCGGAGATTCTCCATTTCAAATGCCTTAATTTCGATGCATGTTAACCGTATAGATGTGTTCGTCTCTTCGAGACGAATCCATAGAGCATAAGAACATGAAAATCCATTGAGTATCGAGTGAGATCTTAGGGGTTTAGTGTGGACGGCTCTCGGGTGAGGACGCTCGGGGACGATGAACGGATGCCGTCCATTCAATACACGCGCGGACGAACGGCTCAGATGGCGTCGGACCGGGAGACGGTACGAGAACCGCGGGGCCGGGCTGCCGACTCGGGTGGCGGCGTCGAATGGGAGCGCGACGCGTGTGCGTTCGGAGGCTGCCGAGGTTGACGCGGCGCCGCGTGGATAAATAGAAAATTAGGGTATTTTTCTATTTATTTAATTCCTAAACTTCAAAAATTCATATCTACTGTGTAGAAAAATCAGAAAAATAAAATAAAAATACCCTCTTGCTCAGTGAACAGAGGAGAATAATGTGGAAAAGAAATCATTTAATTTCATCAAGTATTTTATTTTTTATAATTTATTTACTCTCTGCATTATTTTAATTCTTCATGCATGTATACAATTCACCATGGCATGAGACCATAGGGCTTTTGAAGCCTCTGAATTTGGGAACATTCCCTGAAATTTCCAAAGTCAGAGGCCATCCCTATGAAGAGTTATTGATTTTTCAAGTTCATGTTACTGTTTTGAATATTTTAATTCCAATAAATAGCATGTTGTGAAATAAATTCTAGGAAAATTTGTTAGTGTTCCTTTGTTGACCTCATTTTTGATGAGGTCTTCCTTTCTTCTTTTTAGTGCTTAGGATCTAGCCATAGGCTTTTCCTTTGACTATCTTAGAGGACCAGAATTGGGACCCACCCTCTAGAATTTCAAACCACTTCTTAACTCCCTGCAAACTCCACAAACTTGGTTATAGACCCCTAATCACCTAGAGGGTTGAAATCGAATGTGGAAGTTTTAAGGATGAGTTCTATAGGACTCTTTGGCCTTAGGACCGCTCACTAGGTGGCACAGTGCAGTGAAGGGGCTGACTTACACTACACTTACACACTACATTTCCACACATTTCCTAAAACCACACCCATACCCAACTTAACCTCCTGACTCATGTAGGTGATTCACATGGGTGGTCCTTAACCCCTAAGCCTTTGGCTAAGAGGGTTAGGAACAACATAGTGAATGCCTCAAATGAGTCCTTTCATGGCTCATATGGGCTTGAAATGGTTTCATGGCTCAACCAAAATGATTTCTTTCCACCTAAATTCACCCAATCTTCAATTTCCCAAATTTTCAATTTTTGACCCAGAGACCCTACACTCTTAAACCTACCAAAAACCACTGAAATTACCAAATTTTTGCAAAATTTCCAAATTACCCAAAATTTTCCAAAATCAATCCCAAACATCTCCACATCACTCAAATTGATCATCCATACCCAAAAATACCAAAGATTCCAAAAATACCCCCGATACCCTCGAATACCCAAAATACCCTTCTTGGCCTAAAAATCCAAAAATTCAGAAAATTCCCAAAAAATTCCAGAAAATCCTAAATATTCCCAATTTCATTTTTTCCAACTACACCATGGGCCAATTTTGTCAATTTACCCTACTTTTGTCAAAACCCCAAATTGACCCATTTTAACCCAAAGTGAACCCGATGTTAAACCAAACCTATCCAATTGACCCAAATTCTGGTCCAATTCAATTCTAAACTTCAATTCAACATTCCCGATACCAATTTAGACCAAATCCAAGTCAATTTGATTGACATTTGGATCCAATCTCACTTTTGGCCTTAAAGCCCGATTTGGACCCATGACCCAGAACTTAACCCAAACTCACCCAATTCAACTCCAATTAACCTCAAATCTTTTCTAAATCTTCCTTAACATTCCCACAAACAAAACCTCTAACATGATTTGCCCAAAATTTGAACCCAAGTCCCACTCGGAACTCAACCCAAGGTCAAAAGGCCCATTTTTGACCTAAACCCAAACCTAACCCAAATTCAACCCAATTCAAATCCAAATCACCCCAAATTTGTTTCAAATCACTCATGACATATCCATGAGCTAAACCCAACAATTATTTGGCCCAACCTTTTACAAAAATTTTCATCCATGAACACATTCATAAACTTAAAAGCCCGCTTCCCTTAAACCCTTCTAAAAGCCCATTTCCTCCAAAATTCAAAAGCCCAAATCTACCACTAAAGCCCACATGACATCTCCATTTGTCATCCATTTAATTAAATCCATTACCTAAGTCCTAAAATCATCATTGAATTATTCCAAATGAAGCTTCATCCAAATTCCCATCAAATTACCAAAAATTTCTTAAAACCGTTTTTATGAAATTGACTCAACTTTCCCGAAGCCAAAGACAAGCCATGCAAGCCATTGACAAGCCACATGAAGCCATGGGAGGCTTGACATGTGACCATGCCATTAATGGTAAAAGGAGGGGCTCCTTTCCTAATCTTTCATTAAGCCTTTTTACCTTAAGCATGTCGCGCACTAAACCATGTTTAGCCGCCTCATCATGGATAGAGACCACACCACTCTCTCTTGGGCGACCCAGTGATCCTCTCGGCCCAAAATCGAGGCCATGGGGAGGTGAACCAAGCCCGAAAGGTGAGTTGACCCATTTGGACCCAAAATAGGCTCATCCCCCATTCCACTTCAATCCGACTCCTTTACACATGGCAATTGCCGATTGATTGCACTAAGCCTCCGCCACGACCCACCTGACAAGATGGTGACCATTGCACGGCCGGCCGGCCACTGGACCGCCGGAAAACACCATGGCCGAGAGCTCGCATGTGAGCCGACATTGAAATTCTCACTTGCTGAGCTGCCCATCCACTAGTGGTCACCATGGGCTGATCTTCTCCTCACGGAAGCGAGTGATCCCGAGCCACTAACTCCCCACGGGAGGCCCTCCGCCCTCTCTATTTAAACTCCACCCCTCTCGGCCATGAGAAGAAGAGAAGCACAAACCTTGCCAAAACTGCGCCAAAATTGTTCCGGACCCTCTCCACCCTTAGAGCACTTGATCCCAGGTGAAATCCCCCTGCCATTTCTCCTCGCGTAAGCTCGATTTCGAGTTGAAATTCCACCGAAACCGAGGACACTTCTCCACGGTGAGCCGATCCCCAAATTGATTGGCTCTACACCTTCACCGAGACCGAGGGAAGGTGTCCACCATCAAAAGCCCCATCTCCGGACCACCCGAGTTGCTCCGGCCTCCAAGCTTTGTGATCGGGCTTGGTCGAAATCATATCCGGACAATTCACCGGACCGGGAGACTTCATGCGGAGCTTGCTAGGACCCGATCGAAGGTGCAACAACTCTCGGATTGAAGCCACACTTCTACGAGCCAAGGTATGAGCTAACTCTTCATCCCGAGCTTCGAAGATTCTCTATTTCAAATGCCTTAGTTTCGATGCATGTTAGCCGTATAGATGTGTTCGTCTCTTGAAGACGAATCCATAGAGTATAAGAACGTAAAAATCCATTGAGAATCGAGTGAGATCTTAGGGATTTAGTGTGGACGGCTCTCGGGTGAGAACACTTGGGGACGATGAACGGATGCCGTCCATTCGATACACGCGCGGACGAACGGCTCAGATGGCGTCGGACCGAGGAAACGGTGCGAGAACCGCGGGGCCCGGGCTGCCGGCTCGGATGGCGGCGCCCAATCGCGGCGCGACACGTACCCCTTCGGAGCTGCCGATATTTCGGCTGGCGCCGCGTGGATAAGTAGATAAATAGGGTATTTTCGATTTATTTAATTCCCTAAACTTCAAAAATCCATATCTTTGTGTAGAAAAATCACAAAAATAAAATAAAAATACCCTCTTGCTCGGTGAACAGAGGAGAATAATGTGGAAAAGAAATCATTTAATTTCATCAAGTATTTTATTTTTTATAATTTATTTACTCTCTGCATTGTTTTAATTCTCCATGCATGCATACAATTCACCATGGCATGAGACCATAGGGCTTTTGAAGCCTCTGAATTTGGGAACATTCACTGAATTTTCCAAAGTCGGAGGCCATCCTATGAGGAGTTCTTGATTTTTCAAGTTCGAGTCACTTGTTTTGAGTATTTTAATTCCAGTAAATAGCATGTTGTGAAATAAATTCTAGGAAAATTTGGTGATGTTCCTTATGACCGAGAGAACCACTAGGAAAAATAGGTTTTGATTTAGTTCATTTAAAACGACACTAATTGACTTAAACACCCAAAATAGGTCTTTAATTAATTAGAGTTAACCGGGCATCAAATTGACTTGAAATCAATTCTCCACTGACCTTTAGGATCAGAGGAACCCACCATAAAAATTTGAGGTCAATTGGACTTGGTTAGCCCCACTAATTGGGTTGATTAAGTCGCTTAGCCATTTTAAACTTTAAAAATTCATAACTTTTAAAATACTTTTAAAAAATTCACCAAATTGGTTTTGGAGCCTCTCTGATATCAGGGGAACCTAAGAAAATTAAAATTTCAATTTTCTAAAAAAGTTGATTTTTAATAATATTTTAATATTTTTAATAATTAAAAAATAATAAAAATCACAAAAATAATAAAATTCACCAAAATGTCGCATTTTGAATTTTAATCACTTAGGAACAAATCCCACATTTTTCCTAGGTCTATTTAGTGAGATATTGAATTTTAAAGCTTTAAGGTAATTTTAAAATTAAAAAAATGTATTTTCTAGCATTTTCACTAAAATAATTATTATAAATCATAGAAAAATCAGAAAATTGCAAAATTTGATTCTCTGGTTTCCTTGATATCAGAGAGATTTTTGAAAAATATAAAATTCATTTTTCAACATTTATTTTATTTTTAAATTAATTAACACTCCAAAACTCAAAATAATTATAATAAAAATAATATAATTCAAAAAATCACCAAAATTGGTCCAAGTGCTTCTCTGGTCATTAGGAATGTCCACTAATTTTCTTAAGGACAGAAACTTTCCTTTGGTCATGTTATCAAATTTTCCTTGAAAATCTCTATTTTCCACCAAAAATAATTATATAAATAAATTAAATACAGAAAAATCACATTTTCTCCTCTCATGTCTTTATTGACATATGAGTGAAGTTACATAAAAATTTAAAATTCATTTAACTTTAATTTAGTGAGTTATGAAATTATTAAGCTTAAAGGGTAAAATGGTAATTAAACTTTCAACCCTTAATTAAAACTTTAGGTTTAATAAGAAATCAACAAGTAAAATATTTGATCTTAATCTGATTTGGATGATTGAAATTTAAATAATTAAAGGGTAGAAACCCATTAAATAATTTCAAAATGATTAAACTTTAATTAAATAATGGATTAAATTTGGAAGAATAATAAAATTGGAATCATTAAAATAAGGGATATTTATTAGGAAGAGATTTATTCTTTAATTTAAAAATCCCTAAATTAATCATCTCATTAATATTCAACTCTTAATTAAAATGATAATTCAAATTCAAAATATTAAAAGATTTAATCATTAAGCTAAAATTAATTATTAAACTCTTTTGAAAATTTCAATTAAAATTAAAAATAAAGTAAATTAAAGATAAATTAAATTAAAATTAAATTAAATTTAATAATTAAATTAAATTAAGACAAATTAAATTAAATTAAATTAAATTAAAATAATTAAATTAAATTAAATTAAACTAAATTAAATTAAATTAAATTAAAATTAAATTAAATTAAATTAAACAAATTAAATTAAATTAAATTAAATTAAATCAAATCAAATTAATTAAACACGAAATCAAATTAAATTGAACTATGTTAAACTAAATTAAAACTCAATTAAATTAAGTTAAATTAAATATAACATCACTCTAAGACATAAAGAATTCAAAATAAATGTAAAACAACTTGAACAACTATTCGAATTTAAACCCTTAACTTAAATCGAATCATTTGAATACTTAATTTACCCTTGAAAGCTTTGATTATTATAACTCCTAAATGGAACATCAAATGAAGTGTTATCTCACTCATAGGATATTCAGAATGTCTAGTTCATTTGAGCGAGTTAACGAAGACTTGAAAACCTCGGACGATCGATTCATTTATATAATTAAATTCATTTGGACTTAAAACAATCCTAGAAATATTGAAAAGATGTTTAAGATTCTTCTTAAGCACTTCCTCGATATGATAGGATATTTATAAGAACAATTGGACTTAATTGTCCTTTGATGATGAAAATCGTCCTCGAAGCAACAAAAACACAAAGAACTACAGACGTCGTAGGAGATGACTAGCTATAGGATTAGGAATTTGGTAGAAAACCATAACCTTTCCCTTAGCTTTACTCTAGGGACTTGCTTAAATATTCTAATTGTGTTTTAAGTGCGGCTTGGGATGACGGGAAGACCCTCAGGTACGCTTTTATTTTATTGCAATTTACTTTCTTGCAATTTACTTTCTTGCGATTTACTTTCCTGCGATTTACTTTATTGCGAATGCACTTTACTTTTCTTGCATGATAAAACAAGCTGTTGCATGAAAACCCACACCTTTAGGATAGTCACTAAAAGCTGAAACCAAAACTAAGTTAAAAGTCATTGCGAGATAAAATTCACCGCCACGACATTTCAAAATATAAAACAACTCAAAATTTAATCACAAACGGAACACAAAACTACAATTACAACTAAATTAAAACGTCATGTTGGATGATCGGGAATACCTCGGATGATGTAACCCACGTGTTGCTTAACGGGATTTCAGCGGTCTAAATGAAAGTGTGGAACTCATTCGGTTGAGTTAAGCGAATTCATGCGGACTAAGTGAATCCGATAAAAATAATGATGCGGAAGGATGGAACCGTGGGATCTTAGCCGGTGTCGTTATAATCGACTTTAAGATTTGTTTTAATCGAAATACAAGAACACTTGGAAAATTAAGACTTCTACTAAGCCAAAACACTTTTCTCATCTCCTAATTTATGATTTCTAAAACTAAACCTCTGCAGACAACAAGGAACTTGGAGCATGGTGGGCGACACGGCCATCGTCGTCGACAAAACTTGAACTACTTCAGCAAAACCTTCTTAGAATTAAACAACGAAAGCCATAGGACTTCGAGGTAGCTTGCACAGTGCAACATAAATCCTCGACCTCTTCGTTAGGCATTTGCATTGCAAATTAAGCCCTAGCAGGTCTTAGGATTCCGAGGTAGTCGTCCGATACGACAATAAACCCTCGCATCTTCTAGGTTTATTTGTTTGATTTTATCATACAAATATAAGTCCTAATTAATTAAAATTGGCGAGATTGAAATACTAAATAAGTATTAGGACTTTCCTAAACTCGAAGCGAAACGATAGGATAGTCGGGAAATTACCGAAGTTCACTTCGAATCGGTGATTTCTCCTACCTTTCTTCCTTTGGATTCACAAAACAAAATGTTCCAAATTTGATCCATTCACTATTGAAATTCCAAAATTCGATCTTTGAAAACCTTAAACTTTGAAATTCTTGAAAGCGAGTTATTGATTATTATCGAGAGTTTTCTTAGGTGATTCCGTCACTTAAGATGTAATTAACTATAGGGGCTTGCCCTTATAGGGAATTTTAAAGAACCCGAGTAATATAAACCTGTTTGATACTTTCATATTAAGCGAGGGAATTTGTCGGCTTATAAAATTGGTTCGCGAGACCGAACGGATGTCACGAAAACTTCTAGTTTATGTGATCGAGCCCCACCATCGAGCGGTGTGTCTATCCTTAGGGATAGATATACGGTTTGTGGTGCGGTGCTCGTTTATATAAACTATTTGGGGATGTGAGATCGGTTTAATCTCATATCTTAAAACTTTCAAATTTAAAAATTATTTTCAAAATCAAATACTACTTTCTAAATTATATATATTTAAATTAAATTTAAAATTTAAATTCGCCGACAACTTCTGTTAGGCGACCACCTTTTAAAATACAATACACAAACCTAAAAATAAGCCGCACATCCTTATGACCAGAGAACCCTAGGAAAAATAGGTTTTGACTTAGTTCATTTAAAACAACCCTAATTGGCTTAAACACCCAAAATAGGTCTCTAATTAATTAGAGTTAACCATGCATCAAATTGACTTGAAATCAATTCTCCACTGACCTTTAGGATCAGAGGAATCCACCATAAAAGTTTGAGGTCGATTGGACTTGGTTAGCCCCAGCTAATTGGGTTGATTAAGCCACTTAGCCATTTTAAACTTTAAAAATTCATAACTTTTAAAATACCTTTCAAAAATTCACTAAATTGGTTTTGGAGCCTCTCTGATATCAGGGGAATCTAAGAAAATTAAAATTTCAATTTTCTAAAAAAGTTGATTTTTAATAATATTTTAATATTTTTAATAATTAAAAAATAATAAAAATCACAAAAATAATAAAATTCACCAAAATGTCACATTTTGAATTTTAATCACTTAGGAACAAATCCCACATTTTTCTTAGGTCTATTTAGTGAGATATTAAATTTTAAAGCTCTAAGGTAATTTTAAAATTAAAAAAAATGTATTTTCTAGCATTTTCACTAAAATAATTATAATAAATCATATAAAAATCAGAAAATTGTAAAATTTGATTCTCTAGTTTCCTTGATATCAGAGAGATTTTTTAAAAATATAAAATCCATTTTTCAACATTTATTTTATTTTTAAATTAATTAATACTCCAAAACTTAAAATAATTATAATAAAAATAATATAATTCAAAAAATCACCAAAATTGGTCCAAGTGATTCTCTAGTCATTAGGAATGTCCTCTAATTTTCTTAAGGACAGAAACTTTCCCTTGGTCATGTTATTAAATTTTCCTTGAAAATCTCTATTTTTCACTAAAAATAATTATATAAATAAATTAAATACAGAAAAATCACATTTTCTCCTCTCATGTCTTTATTGACATATGAGTGAAGTCACATAAAAATTTCAAGTTCATTTGAGTTCAATTTAGTGAGTTATGAAATTATTAAGCTTAAAGGGTAAAATGGTAATTAAAATTTTAACCCTTAATTAAAACTTTAGGTTTAATAAAAAATTAACAAGTAAAATATTTGATCCTAATCTGATTTGGATGATTGAAATTTAAATAATTAAAGGGTAGAAACCCATTAAACAATTTTAAAATGATTAAACTTTAATTAAATAATTGATTAAATTTGGAAGAATAATAAAATTGGAATTATTAAAATAGGGATATTATTAGGAAGAGATTTATTCTTTAATTTAAAAATCCCTAAATTAATTATCTCATTAATATTCAATTCTTAATTAAAATGATAACTCAAACTTAAAATATATTAAAAGACTTAATCATTAAACTAAAATTAAATTATTAAACTCTTTTAAAAATTTCAATTAAAATTAAAATAAAATTAAATTAAAATTAAATTAAATTAAATTAAATTAAATTAAATTAAATCAAATTAAATTAAATTAAATTAAATTAAATTAAATTAAATTAAACAAATTAAATTAAATTAAATTAAATTAAATTAAATTAAATTAAATTAAATTAAATTAAAATTAAATTAAATTAAATTGAATTAAATTAAATTAAATTAAATTAAATTAAATTAAACTAAATTAAATTAAATCAAATTAAATCAAATTAAATTAAATTAAATAATTAAATTAAATTAAATTAAATTAAATCAAATTAAATTAAAATTAAATCAAATCAAATTAATTAAACATCAAATCAAATTAAATTGAGCTATATTGAATTAAATTAAATTAAAACTCAATTAAATCAAATTAAATTAAATTAAATTAAATTAAATATAACATCACCTAAGACATAAAGAATTCAAAATAAATCTAAAATAACTTGAACAATTCCAATTTAAAATCATTAATGAAATTAAACTAAATCACAAATCATTTGAATACTTAATTTACCTTGAAAGTTTTAGTTATCATAACTCCTAAACGAGAACATTAAATGAAATGTTACTTCACTTATAGGATATTCAAATGTCCTAGTTCAGCGAGCGAGATAATAACAAAACTTGAATTCTCGGACGATTAATTCATTTATATAATTAAATCGCATTTGGACTTAGAACAATCCTAGAAATATTGAAAAGATGTTTAAGATTCTTCTTAAGCACTTCCTCGATATGATAGGACATTTATAAGAACAATTGAATTTAATTGTTCTTTGATGAAGAAAATCATCCTCAAGCAAAAACACAAAGACACTAGACGTCATAGGAAATGACTAATTATAGGATTAGGAATTTGGTAGAAAACCATAACCCTTCCTTTAGCTTTACCTAGGAACTTGCTTAAATATTCTAATTGTGTTTTAAGTGTAGCTTGGGATGACGGGAAGACCCTCCGGGTACGCTTTTATTTTATTGCAATCTACTTTCTTGCAATTTACATTATTGCGATTTACTTTATTGCAAATGCACTTTACTTTTCTTGCATGATAAGACAAGCTGTTGCATGAAAACTCACACCTTTAGGATAGCCCTAAAGCCGAAACCAAAACTAAGTTAAAAGTCATTGCAAGATAAAATTCACCGCCACAATATTTCAAAATATAAAACAACTCGAAATTTAATCACAAACAGAACACAAAACTACAATTGCAACTAAATTAAAACGTCCTGTTGGATGATCGAGAATACCTCGGATGATGTAACCTACATGTTGCTAACGGGATTTCCTACGGTCTAAATGAAAGTGTGGAACTCGATTCGGTTGAGTTTAGCAAATTCATACGGGACTAAGTGATTCCGATAAAAATAATGATGCCGGAAGGATGGAACCGTGGGATCTTAACCGGTGTCGTTATAATCGACTTTAAGATTTGTTTTAATTAAAACACAAAAAACACTTGGAAAATTAAGACTTCTCTAAACCAAAACACTTTTCTCATCCCACGATTTATGATTTCTAAAACTAAACTCTCGCAACAATAAGGAGCTCGGAGCATGGTGGGCAGCACGGCCATCGTCGTCAGCAAAACTTGAACCTACTTAAGCAAAACTTTCCTAGAATTAAATAACCAAGCCATAGGATTTCGAGGTAGTCTGCCTAGTGCAACATAAATCCTCAACCTTTTGTTAGACATTTGCCTTGCAAATTAAGCCCTAACCGGACTTAGGATTCCGAGGTAGTCGTACGATACGACATAAACCCTCACATCTTCGAAGCTATTTGTATGATTCTATCATATAAATATAAGTCCTAATTAATTAAAATTTATAAGATCAAAACATTTAAATAAATATTAGGACTTTCTTAAATCTAAGTCAAACAATAGGATAGTCGGGAAATTACCGAAGTTCACTTCGAATGCGTGATTTCTCCTACTTTTCTTTCTTTGGATTCACAAAACAAAATGTTCCAAACTTGATCCATTCCCTATTGAAATTCCAAAATTCAATCCCTTGAAAACTTAAACTTTGAAATCCTTGAGAGCGAATTATTGATTATTATCGAGAGTTTTCTTAGGTGATTCCCATCACTTAAGATGTAATTAACTATAGGGGCTTGCCCTTATAGGGAATTTTGAAGAACCCGAGTAATATAAACCCTATTTAATGTTTTCATATTAAGCGGGGAATTTTGTCGGCTTATAAAATTGGTTCGCGGACAAACGGATGTCACAAATCTTCTAGTTTATTTAATCGAGCCCCATCGTCGAGCGATTGTGTCTATCCTTAGGGATAGATACACGGTTTGTGGTGCGGTGCTCGTTTATATAAACTATTTGGGACGTGAGATCGGTTTAATCTCATATCTTAAAACCTTCAAATTTAAAATTATTTTCAAAATCAAATACTCCTTTTCAAATTATTTATTTTAATTAAATTAAAAATTCGCCGACAGATTTCTGTTAGGCGACCCCTCTTCAAAACAAAACACAACCTAAAAATTTGCCGACAGATTTCTGGCGACTCCGCTGGGGAAAATTCCTCTCTCCATTATAATCAAATAATTCTGCTTTCAAAATCGGTAGTGCATTCATGTCCTTAAGTGGATCAAACTACCCTTCTTTCCGTTGGAATACTATGTTCATTTCTATCTTGAATGAGTATAGCCAACATTCTCTCGGATTTAGGAGCCTTTGTTTAGACACCCCTAAACGAGAGAGGTTCCGAGATCCTTTTACCTCATTTACGAGGTGGGGTGGACCCCGATAGGTGTTAGTCTAGGAATGATCCTTCGAGTCGAGAAGTCTTGCTTAAGACTCTCTTTTCCTTTCCAACTCCGAATCAGATTCCTTACCTTCTCTACACTTTTGAACATTCCGTTCTAAATAAACAAACCCTCTAATAAGTGACTCTTTTAACAAATGATTCCCTCTTATAAATACATGAACAAAAAAGGAGTTTGGACTCTTTTCAATTCCTTTCTTTTCGTCCTAAAGAAAAGAAGCATAACTTGGGACTGACAACCAGAATCTACCTTGACGAAATGGAAGCCCCGAAACTGATTTTCTCCTTCACCAACGGACTGGACTTCGCTGTCTATAAGGATGAGCTGCCCGACAATGGGATCATCCGATTTGGACGAGGATTTGAAAACACGAACGTCGAGGTCACCGACGTCTCCCTCTTTGCAGCGACGAACAAGGTATCTTAAGGCCGAGGAGCCACTCGCTTGAGTTCAACCTTAGGTCGACCCAAGAGTTTCCTCCCCGCAAAGGGTCTCGACTAGGAGGAGTACTCGCCGTCCGCGGGAGGACCGTTCTCACTACCCCCACCTGGTCTAGTTGTTTCGCACCTACCCCGACTTCGCCAAATCGAAGGGGAAAGAAATCCGGAACTATGGTAAACCTGTTACCGTGGAGGGTACGGATCTTCTGTAAGACCTTCGTTTTCGAAATCGGGTCCAGTTCAAAGATTCCGTCACTGACAAAGACCCAAAGAAGAAACAGAAGTAGAAGGATCGCCAGAGAAGCCAGAGCTGCTGAAATTGCTTTCCTGGAGGAAATTCCAGAGCTGCCAGAATATACACCGCTACCAGAATATACACCGCTGCCTGACTACATACCACTTTTGGGAGGAAGCAGGTTCCATCCCCTCTCCGCCGCAGAGGATGAGGAGAATGTTCGCAAGATTGTCTGCCACATTACCTCAGCCCGCATACTACAACGATAGCCGCAAGAAAAGAACTAAAACTACACCGTTTGCTCGACTGTAAACTTTGGTAGAAAAGTTAGCAAGGAAGGAAAACTGCCCCGTATCAGAAATTCTACGAAGGATAGGGCGGGTGCCGGTCAAATCCCGTATTGGGCCCCGAGTAGAGCCCGCCGTCATGACAGAAAAGCCAAGCAAGAGAAGGAAGGCTAGCCCGCCTGTCGTAGTCTCAGGATTACAGATTAGGGAGGATACCACCTTCCAGCATTTGGCCGACGGACCATCCGGTCCTAGACCTTCTGCTGCTAGAAGGATGGTATGGCGTCCCACTGCGGGGCGGTTGAGATTGAAACGAGCGGCCGAGAAAGAAAGTCTCGCCGGGAGGCTGGAATGCGAGGAAAGCGCTACTTGCGATAAAGGGGACTCGTGAGAAAGGGACCCGGCGGCTATCGCATGACAACCGCAAAGACACACGAAAGCTCCGCTAGAAGATGCCATGGAAAAGTTGAGAACCGACATCCGACGGTTGGCAAAAGAAAGGGAAGAAAAGTTCGGAGATGAGATCGATTCATCGGAGTTCATGGACGACGAATATGCAGAAATCAATATGGTTGAGACACGAGCTTCATCAGCTTCTCAACGTGCTCCTGCAGCCGCGAGAAGAGAGGAGCGGAGCGATGAGAAGACGGCTTCGGGAAAAGGACGACACGATCGCTCGAATGGCGAAAAGGATGGAAGAGATGGCCGTAGCTCGGCCACTCTCCGGAGTCGAAGTACAACCACATGAGAGACACCCCCGGAGGTCATTCACATTGTAGACGGAGGAAAGGAGATTACATCCGTCAATGGGGATGATCGGTGAAAAAGGATACAACACAAAGTATGATCCACGAAAAGGATATCAAGAACTTGGTAGAACGGCAGGTACGAGAAGCCTTAGCACAATCGAAGAACGGGACATCCATTCGGACGGGTAGACCTTACCCGAAGAATTCGACGACGTCCAATACTCGAAAGGCTTCGTACCACCTCCGTTCAAGACATTCGATGGAGCCAGGAACCCCCGACAAGGCATGTTGCACACTTTCGTGCCGGTTGT